>JANSTT010018988.1:0-12458 GCA_026745375.1 Platyura marginata | reverse complement strand
TATTGGACGGGAATAATGTTTGCAAATACTACAACGAGTGCTATTTGCTAGATAATTGTTTTGTTAAATATTGCCAAGTAGTGCTCAGAGAACAGATATTTACTGTTATTAATAGCGAATCTTACAAAGATTTAAATATTGTCGTTCTAAAAGAAATATTGAACTTTGATAAAATACGCGTCACCGAAGTTGAATTGTTTAAATCCATTTTAATATGGGCTGCAGTGGCTTGTCTAAAGGCAGACTTAGATGTAACTACTAAAAATAAAAGGGAAATATTAAATGGTGCTGAGAAACTTATAAGATTTCCAACGATGCTAGTTGAAGAATTTTTGACGTGCGTTATAGAAGAACCAGACTTTTTTAGTCCAATCGAGATTGGAAATATTTTCAATTCAATTGCTTTGCAAAGGAAAAGTGTTGACTATAGTGCACAGATTGGAGTTTCCCACTGAATCCATGACTCACGATATAAATAGTCGACCATTTCTTAAGAATTTTTTTTAGATAATATTTTATAATACTCTGTTTAAAAATGAATTGTTCAAAATAAAAATGAACCAAATATGTAGATGCAAATTCATTGTGTTTGTGTTTTGTTTAAACGTGTTCGCCTGGCTTAGCTAATTTAGGTAGTTCATTTTTAACTGTTTTTGGCGTTGGTGAATACGAATTATACTTAATAATATTTTTGTTTTGTTTTTTTCCGTCCGCAAAGTGTTTTGTTTTCTTTTTACATTCCATTAATACAATCCTTATGTCTATTTTAAATAAAGAATGAAAATAGACGACGATTTCATACAAAAAAAAAAAAAAATTGCGACGAATATACGACGCAACTTCGTAAACGACGTAAATTGAGGTATTAGTGTATTTCTTTTTCCATCTACATATATATAAATTAAATCGCAACCCAACCTCACTAACATAGAAACTCTAATTAAGTTTTCATGCCGAATGATCAGACTGATCCCCTCTTTGTTGCCACCACCATCAGATGTAATGTAATTTTCGATTTAAAGTTTTTATGCTGATTTTCTCTAATTTATAGTCCTTTATTTTTTTCCCAACATTCTCTTTTAAATGAATCGAGTATATATTTAGATAAACTTTTTACATTCATATAAGTACACAAATGCAAATAAATAAGGGAACGTACCTACCCACTTACCCTTCGTACTTACAGTTTTTAATATTCGTGTAATACAAAGAAATCTCGTTAGCGATAAAAAGAAATATATAAGAGCACTATGAAAAAAATGTGAAAAGATGTTTTCTGTATTTTATCGGCTTTTTGAGATTATTTTAATGTATTTTAATAAATAATAGGTACGCGTACTCGTATATGTAATACACTAGTTACTGATTACCAAAATAAAAAAACAAAGCTAGAAATTAGTCAAATATTACTTCAATTTATATTTAAGTGTATACACATTAAGGGCATTATGTTATTCCCATTTGAATTCGTCTGTTCTATGGGTAAATAATTAATTACCGAGTTATCTCTTTACATTAAGAGGAACCCTTCTCTTATTCATAGCTACTGGAAAATAAATTTGAATTTTCGTCTCTATAACACCAAGAAGTAAATGATGAAATCAACCCTATCGCTCCTTTTTGTATATATTTATATATATTACACTTTCATCTACCTCTACACCATACTTACTTATACCTATATTTAATATTATAAGAAAAAGGTTTTTCTTCTTCAATATTGTCCTACATATATTAGTATATAGACAGAGACACAGACAATATTCTATATATAGTGTGTCCCTATTAATTATTGGACTTTCTTATAATATAAATTGCATGGGATTATAATCTTATAGTATAATGACAAAATGTTATCAGGTAACGTAAATGGTGTTAACTTTATAAAATAATTTATTACATTATCCCGTTGAACAGTAATCTTATTAAAAGTCGGTGTAAATTTCTATATTAGTGTTGCCACATTCTATTATTTTATATATATATTTATATATGTAATTTATCGTTGAGGTAACATTTTTTTTTTGGTTTTTGTTTTGTCGATAAATTTGAGAAGAATTTTCAACATTTTCACCCATAATGTGACGTATAATTCTAAAAAGAATCAAGATGCTACCTAACGATCTGTATAGTAATTTTATAGTTGATGTTGTGTCATAAATAGTTGGTCAGTTTTGCTATATTTCTTGTAATTGAGTTATTTGAGTTGAATCGATTATTTCCGATATTTTTCAAGTTTTATTGTGAGAAAATAAAAAAGCAAAAAGCAAAAGCAACGGTTTTAGATCGAGAATAGAATATATGGTTTTATGTCGCGCGATTTTTCCATGACTTTCATGCAAACAAATTCGCTTAATTCATGTGATCATTTAACGAGAATTCAAACATGGCTACCATGGAGAATGTAAAAAAAATTTGACAGATTAATTAATATAGGAGGAAAAAATCTTTGACGGAAATATTTTTTCTATAAATCCTTAATAAAATAAAATTCTTCTTCTTCGTATTATGTTCTAAAAATGCTTACTTTAGATTTTTATGATGAAACAACGTGTACAAAATATTTACAGATGGGATGCAAATATATTCTTGGATTTACGATATTTTAAGTAAATATAAGATATTACTATACAGAGACAGACAGACAGACTGAATAAAAAGTATGCTAAATTTGTGATAATAAACTAGAAATGGCTACTAAAGCATTGTTTTATATTCGTATTATATGTTGCTTCTGAAATATTAAATTAAATTAATTTTTGTATGTACTAAAAGGCACTGACAAGTAAATGCTGATAATTCAGTGTTAGTCTTTGGTAGTTTAGTACATATGGTTGGTATATTGCTTATTCCGTCATACTTAAAGATATTTATGTTGGTATCGACTATATATAAGCAATAGGTTTTTAGCCTATAATATTGGTGTACTTCTAACTGATCTTTATCGATTTTCAAAAAATGCTTTCCAAATTTCAGAACATAAATAAGTAGTTCTTATTCCACAAAATGAATCAAATGTTTGAATGGAAGTGTTTCATCCATATCGTTCTCAAACTTAAACGATATCCTGCCAGCTAATTTAATTGGAATGACCATTAGTTCTTTTGGAAAAATCTTTCACTACTGGATGATTAATTTGCATAAGCATTTTGAACTAACTTATAAGTACCTCCTAAAACGTGAAAACCAATTGACTTGTAGTGTGAGCCATACAATTATAACAGTCAACCACATATTAGAAGGTTGCTCCCTAATATGCAGCATTATGGCAAAGATTGCATATACATTTTGAAATTACATTAAATCGATTGCAGCGCCATAACTGTAGGTCGTGAAACTTTTTGATCTATTAATGAAATCTTAATTTTTTTATTCTCTAATTTTTATTAAATTAATTTTTCTCTAATACGAATAAATTTCGAGTAAATGATTAAAAACCTCAGAAATGACATACAATTGATTGCAGCACCATAACTGTAGGTCGTAGAACTTTTTGGTGTATGGATGAAACTTTAATTTTTGTATTCTCTATAATTGCCATATACATTTTTCCTACATTCCGATTTCATTTCGAGTAAATGAATGGCTTATATGAAAAATAGGTGCCCACAGTATCCCAACCTCCCCTATATAGGTTGTCCACTTTGTTCCAAAAACAAACAATCATCTCCCTGGCTTCAACCATTTAGATATTTTGCAAATCTCGATTTAGAATTTCACGACAGATAATGGTGTTAAAAATTTGTTTCTACGATGAATCTCAAGGGGCGTTACAAACTCCGTACAGAAGTTATAACACCCTTTGTATAACATAATACGAGTAAAAAAAAATCAATAGTCGCAACTACTATACCAATATTCTTAATATAACTAAATTAAAACACTTTTAGTGGTAACCCTTAACCTCATATCACCCTACTAACGAGAACATTACATTATATAGTAAGTAAAGAAAAACAAATTCTGAGGGAAAAGAAACCCTTTGGAAAAACTTTAAAATAAAAAAACAAATTGATTACAACACCAGATATAATGATACCAGGACTCATGTCATTTAAATGTATACTTTTCATGTTATGTATAGTTTGGTGTATAGGCCAAGGGCAATAGAAAAAGGTTGACAGGTATTATAAAGGTTTTTAGGGTCTCTTTATTTTCTCTATGGCCCAGGAAGTAAATATATTTTATTATTTGTTCCAGAAGTGATGTCTAATTTATGTAAGGCAATATGTAAATAATATACATTTTCTTGTATCCTTGTATGTGATTCAATTTTCCTCTTTTGTACCTTTGTTTCGTTTTATTTTCCCTTTTCCGTTTTCTATAAATAAATAAAATCCGACAGATTTATATATAATAAAGGTAGAATCAATTAAAGTAGTTTTGTGTACGTCTCCCCTGTATACTTTCTATCTATTTTAAAATTTTAATTAATATCATATGCATATGCAATATATGCAAAAATGTGGGTATTATTGTTGTGTATATATGAAAGTGATGTACGACGTTTACATGCAGAGTTTAAAGATTGAGTTAGGATCGAGTTGAAACAAGGTTGAAATTCAACTCGCGTTTATATGACACCATTTCAACTCAATCCACTAAGAAAAGTGGAGTCGAGTCAACCTTGTTTCGGTTCAACTCGTGTTTATATGATAATTCAACCCGGGTTGAACCAGGGTTCAACTTTGCATGTAAACGTGGTGACGGTAAATAAATATTCTTGAATGTTCTTGAATACATTATTGTGATTGGATTATAGAAAATCCGATTTTTTGGAAAAATGTTCAAATATTTAGATTTTTCCATAGGGATAATGGACTGGTGATCCGATCCTGTTTATGAAAATTGGCGAAACGAAAAATTCAAAAAATTTCAGCTAGTTGTATAAAATTGGTGGTAAGTAAATGGTGGTAAATGTAACAAATTTTTATACCCGTATGATAATAAGAATAACTAATCAAAGGGTATTATAACTTTAGTACAGAGTTTGTATCGCTCCCTTAATATTTATCGGTTTTCTTGTAAAATTCTAAGTGATCAAGATTCCGGCTAAATGGCTGTAGCTAGGAAGCTTTTTATTGTTTTTAAAAGCAAACCGGACAAAATATAGGGGAGCTTGTGGTACAGTGTGCACATAATTTTTATCATTTACTCGAAAGATTGATTGATTTTAATAGGAGTGTTTGTTTTATCACATATTTTGCGGCTTTTTTGTTTTATTTAGGCCTATTGTATAATGCTCCAGTGACATTTATCTCAATTGATCTGGGAAAATGCAGCACTTGAGGTGTTCTTTTTATGGAACCTTACAAATGCTCGCATTTCGCCGCCATTTAACCATTAGCAATTTTGTTGTGATAATCCTATTATCAGACTGTTTTTAAGAGCAATCCAACCATATAATTGGAAGTATAACCTTAAAAATTTATAAAATTACATTTTCTTTTGGTTTCTCTTGTTGTTTTATTCTATTTATTTGACTTTTGATCTTTCGAACTTAATTTTATATCTATATCGAAATAGATTTGTTATAAATTTTCAGATATGTGTTTAGGTACATTTTAGAAATCATTTGTATGTTTCAATAAACATGTTTATATTATTAATAATAATACATATACAGGATGATCATGAAATTGTTGATACCTACCGTACATTTTTTGAAATGTAAAATCATATTTTTTTATATTTCAATAGTTTTAAGTTAAATTCATCTTCTCTATTATTCACGAATAAGAATTTTCTATATAAATAAATCGATAACACCCTGTATGCAAAAATCACTTTTGGTAACAGTCGGTTTTAAAAGCCACAAATAATTTTCTATTCAAAATGAAATATTTTCTCTAAAAGGTAAACAACAGAAGCATTTCCATTTGTTTGCGAAGTAATCAAATTTGTCGAAAAACAACAATTTGTATGAAAGATATGAACAATTTTCTATAAAGTCAAACAAAACAATGCCATAAATAAAATTTACCAAACATTTAAAATCTTTCTGGAAAATATTTATTTTCGAATGTAAATTTCATTTTCATATTTATGTTTTTAATATAAATAAAATATGAAAAATACAATTCATTTTGAATATATTTGTTTGTTCTATTTATTTATGCATTCATAGATTTGAATAGGATTTTTTTTTACATATTGGGAAATATGGAAACTTTAATGATGGGTACTTACTACATACATACATGTATAAGGAAAAAAATCTAAATTTTCCAGTAAAGAATGCAACGAACATTTTTTTTTTGGTCTGAGTGCTTTAAGTTTTTCCGCAATTCCAAAAAGATGTTTGTTTCTATTTATTTATTTCGAACATGTTTCGTAGCACAAAACCCACATATTTAATTAACGTCAAAAAGCTACATGTAAGAAATTTGGTTTCAAATTGACTGACCATATATCAAATCAACCATGTGCTCCTTCAAAATCGGAAATTTTATTTATGTGGAAGGCATATTGAAAAGAAACTTTTTTCCAAGTTTCGATTGTAACGTTAAAAAGTCGGTATATAAGCAAAAGCATGTATAAGAATTTAGGATGTAGGTATAAAAAAGAAAACACTACATACTTTGAAAATAATCGATTTTGTCCAACTTTGTGTGGGGTTCTTCTCGCACCCTTCTTAATTAATTTAGAATTCTGATATCAAACGAAATTTAGGAAATGTTATGTTAGAAAAAAGTCTTCGATGGAGTTTATTATTTGAAAAGAAATTTATCTAAAATAAGTAATTCTGAAAGTGAATTAAATTGATTAAGTAAACAACCGCGAATTGCAAACAAATTCATTTGGTATTCTGGGGTTAAAAATTAGGTAAATAAAAAAATACTACAAATGTACATTTTAAAAGGAGTTTAATAATAAGTATAAATAGCTTCTGAACGGCTTTGGGATTTAAAACGTTAAAAATACCAAACAGGCCATTTTGCTATCGATATAATAGTATAGTAATAGTTATGGAGCTATAAAAAATTTTATATAATTTTTACCGTTTTTAATCGTCTACTCGAAATTTTTTTGAATTAGACAAAAATTAACATAATAAAAATGAAAGAAAATAATAAAAATTAAGATTTCATTAATAAATCAAAAAGTTGCTCGGCCTACCTTTATGGTGCTGCAATCAATTTTATGTCATTTCTATGGTTTTTAATTTACTTTTAGTGTTTTCAATTCCTCTACTCGGTGTAACCACCACACCTTTACAGAACTGTCAAATGTCGTTATGGTGTAGTTGGTGAAGGTTAAAATTCGGTGTTGGTACCGATATGAAAATACGGCGAACACCCATTCCGCTATCAAATACGGTGTGTAGAAATATCGTACTTGGTGTAGCCACCGAATGCACCAAACTGAAAAAAAAACTGTGGAAATTTTTCAACGCAGCGCTGTTGGTGAATAAAACGCTTTTTTGACAGCCACCGATTCAGTTGATATATTTTTTAAGCCTGTTGTATAGTTTGACTTAATTGACAGTTTTTTTAAAGGAGCAGAGTATTTTTAGTATGATTGTAAATATCTTTCTATACTCTAGAAGGTAACAAAATCACGATGACTGACAGTGTGACATTTTGTTCGCTTTTCTTTCGCTCTCCGGGGAATGTAAAATCTTGGTATGGAAATAGCATTGAAAAATCAATTTATGATGGTTGATATATGTATGTACAGTACATTATATGGTGTGATGTGTGAGATAATATATGTTGAGTTGTTATTCATCATTATAATTTTTCGTTCTCTAAACTAGTGCTCCGAAACATTTTTACAACCACGGGATACCAAAAATTCTGCAAGAATTCCACGGCACCTTGCAAGCAAAAATAAATTTAAAAAGAGCTGGTATTGAACACAAAAGTGTTATATTTGGCTCGAAGTCCGTGGTCAAGGCTTAATAGGGAGCAGAACTGTTATAACTTCTTAACTAAATTTACCTAGAAAACATCCAATAAAATTCACTATTTTTAGCGTTGTCATTTGTCAATTCAATAAATTCCTCTCTAATTTTCAAGGAAAAGGTTTCTGTAGAATTTTCAACATTCCTTGGATTTCGGATCCAATCATATTGCTAAGCTTACTGCAATGAATGCTAGGCTTACTACGATTTGTGAAAGTTATTCGAATTTGACATTTTAGTACCATTTTAACCCCTCCAAGTGGGGCATAGGGCTGAAACCAGTAATCGTCAAGTAACTCGATTCATTGCCAAGGCACTAATCTATGTTCCATGATTTCTCGACCATTTTTGATTATTGTCGACCGTTTCCATGTGTTTTTTGGTCGTCCAGTGTTACGGCTTCCTTGGGGGTTCCAAAACAAGGCTTTTCTTGCAAGATTCTTAGGTCTGTGTAGAACGTGATCAATCAGATGAATTGCTCTTCCTATTTTAATCGTATGTACACTCGATAATTCATAAGTTTAGTTCTAATCTATGGAAATACTTAAAACTAACACAATCAATTTGAATAAATAAAAATTATTATTTGCTAACAAATATTTCTCAATATTCGTACATTTTCTTCTTATACTGCGGCACACCAAGCATCGTCTCGCGACACACGGGTTGCGGAGCACTGTTTTAAAGGTATACATATACAATTTCAAAATTCACCATCAATATGGAAAAACGTTTGGTTATTGATTTTTATTGTACAGCAAAATAATTAATTCATTCATTTTTAAAATTTAAATCGTTATCAAACTCTTTCCACTCTAATATTTGTTTGTTGTGTGGAATTTTATTGATAAACTAATTTGTTTGATGTATACCTACCTGTATGATGAATACTTGTAATAAATGTGTATAATGATAAATTAATTGATGTTTCCATCATTGCTTTTCAAATGGAAATATCATAAATCTCGTCATAAATTAATATAAGTCAACCACAATAGGTTCCAATAATGATGGTTGCTTTTTATATTGTAAATTAAATGAATTTAAATATTAATATCAATTAATATTGAATTAGGTGTCGATTATGTTTTAATTTCATTTAATTCAATTATTTCATCCTATATCAGAATTAGAAATTTAAATTACAAGTAAAATTAACCAATCATTGGTTATCCGCAAACCAGAAAACGGAAATGTCAATATTCATTTAACCGAAACTCTTTGGGCATTTTTTTTTGTAGTAATAAAAAATCAATTCGATTACATATTGAGTTGTTTCTTTTTGTATTGGTGCTCAATTTAACATTTTTCTTTTTGCTCTTCATTAAGTAGTTAGGTGAAAAAATATGCTTTTTATGAATTTATTTCTGACTCGTATGACACTGGCAAATACGAACAAATGGGTAGTAGGAAATGGATATTCAAACAGACTAAAATTTTAAAATATTTGAAGTTATTATAATTATAAAATGAATTAAATTGTTAACCCCAGAATGCATGACCAGAATATTGACATGACATCTTCAATTTATTCGATTGTATTCAAAAATTTTCATTTTTTGTCCTTTTCTCTTTAGAAATTATTATTTTCACACAAGAAATATATAAACGTTTTCTTAATATCGTTTGAATGAAAATGTAATTTTCTCAATATACTGATGACCATGTAAAAGAACGAAAGAAGAAGATGCTCGTTTTGCTCATAAGTATCGCAAGTAGCAATTTGTAGTTAAAAACCGGTAATGGACGTTTGTACAACTCTAGTTAAAAATAGCAAGTAAAAAGAGTTCTAATAACGGTAATAATACTTCTCACCAACTTGACTACAACTGAGTTTGCACAATTTTTTTTTAAACCTAAGTTATTCTTGCTACGTTATAAACGTCCGGCTATGGTTTTTACAACGTTTCTTTGCAAAGAAGTGGTTTAAAAATAGTTTATATGTAACCAGGTAACATGTAAAGTTAACGATGTAAACTCTATTTAAACTTAAAATTAACTCAAAGTTTTATTGGGTTAAAAGTCAACGTTAAATAATGGTTGACTTTTTAAATCATGAAAATTAAATTGTTCTGGTTGAAATTGTGCTGTTGTTATAACGTTTTTAAAACGTGTTTTATCTAACGCTAGACCAATTTAAGTTTTCTTTTTTAAACTTCGGTGTTAAATTGCTGCTTGGGTAAATTCTTAGGATTGAAATATCCAGTTTGGCTGAATTAAATATATAAAATTGACCAACCACAAAATTGACTACTAAATATAATGAATTTATGAATTTTTAAATGGATTCCTAAAAAAAACTTGCTTTTTACTTCAAGGCAAAAGTTGTCATACATTTTTCAAAATATCCTGTTCATGAAAATATATAGACATTTTGGTATATAGGGTTAAGCAATATCAAAATAAATGGTGAGATGGAAAAGTTTGGATACAAGTCAGGCTTCAGTGGTTTATTATAGCAATTATAGTTAATAAAACCAATTTGAGAACTTTTCGTTTAGCAGATTTAATTTTTTTTTTTTACAAATCTATATTGTAACATCTGGCTTCTTCAAAATTTTGGCTACACAAAAAAGCTTCAATATCATAAAAATCAATGATTTACTTAAAGTCTAATATAAACTTTACTATACAAGACAAACAATAACATTTGCTTTGCACACACACACAAAAATAGAGTTTGCATTAGATAGCTAATATCTATATCTATACCTACGTATGTATATTAGATTGAAAAAGTACTTTACCTATCTATTAGAAAGGTTTTTTTATTTTTGAGAACAAAAATAAAAAAAAGAAAAGAAAAGGAAAGAATGTCAGTAACAGCTATTCAATCATTTATTGATTTTGAGTTTTACAAATGTCATTTTGTTCAGGGCACAAAGTCTATTTTAAATCAGAATTCAGGGATCTTGTAATATATTCACGCTTACGGTTTTTATTTGGTCAGTCACGATATGCTGATAAACAATACTAATTAATTAATCCAAAATTAAAACATATATCCTCCTATGTATATATGTACTGTACATATGTATGTAAGGAGTAGGACGGTACTATGTACATATGTTTTGTACATATTTAACAAATTTTCATATAGCCTACTAACAAAGTCAATCCGATGGTATATAATAGACGCATAGTCGCATAGCCTCTAGCTCATTGAAATAATCAACAGCACGCTTTCAAAACTCTTTTGTAGTTAAACAGACTACACCTGATTCGATCTATGTCAGAAAATATATACCAGAATATCCATTGATGTTTAATATACATATTTACCTCAATAATTTTGGGCTGGAAAGTTTTGCCATCATATAAATAATATATAGAAATATCTATCTGTATATTGAACACCGTCAACGTAATTGGTATATGGCAGAGGTTTCAAATTATTCTGTAAACTGGCGGTCTTCTTAATAAGTACTCTTGATTGATACCCTTGGATACTGGTTTTTCCTAATCATAGAATTTAAATTCTTCAGCGGTGCGGTGTTCCACAGGGATGATCTTAATAAAAAACAATCGAGATGTAAGATTGAAATAAAATTTATTCTTCACACACGAACTTTAGACAAGACCACGGAAGACTGGTTGAGAAACGCTGCGTGTATTTAATTTGGATAACTTTTGACCATCCGACAAATTAATATACATTTAGACGTGGTTAATCGATAATCATAATAATAACAACAAAACTAAAGAACATATTTTGATACAGAGAGCAATGATGAATTAATTAGTATCAATCAATTTATTTTTGGGGTGGTATATTTAATCAATTAACTTATCCGTACTTATTTTATGAATATATTTTTTGTAGAGAGACTTATGGATACCGCAATAATCAACTATAGGTACTGTACACTTGTACAGTGTACATATATGTAGTCTGCAATGTGATATGTAGATGGTTAAGAGTACGGTTAACTACCGACCATATTATTAATAATCATACCGCTCATGCAACAATTGAACACTGACTCTAATATCAAGTTCATTGATTAATTAGTTCGTTTATTATACGTTTATATGTGGAGTAGGTACTCAACAGGAGCGTGGAATTTTCTATTTTTAGAGTAGTACCAATAGTTCAAATATAGTCGAAGGAAAATACAGTTTAGGAAATTTGGCCACATCACATAAAATAATAGTTAATAAAATCCGTTTTCGGTTGTAAACTCCAGAACTTATCTAACTTAGGATCACATAGCACCTCTAGAAAAATAATGACATAAGTGAAGAAAAATTTGAAGAAAATTAGGTTATTGTTTCATTGGATAGAATGATCATGTTTGGCGTATATAACTCAATAAAAATGAATTTTGCAGTTGCGTCGTTGTGTTTCTACAAGTGCGACATTTAAAACTAATAACACATTCGTTAGAACGTTTTAATTTAAAAATATGATAATTTCTATAAGTGAATTAAGGTAAAAGCAGGTAAGTCGGAACACGGCAGGTAATTTGGAACGTAAATGGATTTTCATGGAAAATAGTGTCTTTATAATAATTATTTATAAAATAATAAGAGAAAAAAATATTTTGAAGTA
>JANSTT010018987.1:0-12459 GCA_026745375.1 Platyura marginata | reverse complement strand
ATTGGAATCGAGAGCAATCATTGTTGCTAATAACATTATACCAGGAATATGAGTGTAAAAATTCAAACAAAAATTGAACACAAATTGAGAATTAATTATATATTCACTCACACATTCTCATTTGACAATTCGAATGCCAAAAAGAATCCTACTGTGTAGCACATTAATGTCAAAACTATGTCGCATAATGACGACCAATGTAGCCCTTACCAATAGGTTGATACATTATCTATCTATCTAGTCTACTTACACCGATCAACCGATCAACTAGTCATAGCTTGCTTTTTATCATAGCTATTAGAACGTGTTTTGTTTGTTTGTCTACAAAGCGCCAAATGATTTCCAATAGATAAGATAACAGGGCTTGATAGGCCCCTTTTGTGCCTTTACGTTATGTTTTTACAAAATAATTATTAAATAAATATTTTTAATATTTTCTTTGGATGTTTTATTGCTAAGATAAACTATGTGAAGCACATAAAAAGTTCTAGTTGATAAAGCCAGAAAATAAAATCTTTATGCGACATTAAACATGAAGCAGGGCTCGACAGGCCCCTTTTATACTCTTTGGGGTTAAACAGTTTTTAATACAATATATTGTCAATATACAGCATGGATTAACACCACTTACGCTTCTCAGGCCAAATGCACACAAGAAATTGGATTTTTTTTTCAATTTTCGCATAGTCACTCAAAAGGAATATTAACAAAAATAATCAAAAAATTGCCTTCAATAAGTCTCTGACTCAGTTAGCTTATTTATTTACCATAATTGATTAAATAATACATAATATATTTACAAACCAACTAAAACATCAGCAGTCTTAGCTGTGCGTGTTTTGCTTATTAGTCAGAAGATATGTGACATTCTTTGTTTCACTCTCTTTTTCTTTTTTTTTCTTTTAATTAGACAAAAAGGACAGCAGTCAACCGAATGATGAGTAAATAGTTGCAATATTACTTAAAGTAATTAAAAAAAGAGAAATAGGGTAGAGTTAATTTTCGAGATGCGCTTGCATTTTGTTTATGATTTTTGTATTTTATCGATCCACACTAAACCAACAGATATGGATTTATTGGGACCCGCCTTCTTGTTAATCCCTGATATACAGTCAAAAAAGCCAAATGTTACATAGCGATTTTGGAATTTTGATCGAATTTAATTAAAAATGCTAATTTAGATTTAGATCTAGACTAGATAAGCGATTCCAAAAAATTTTTCGAGGTTCCTGTGGAGTTTTCTTGAACTGGTTTTGGACTGAGCGTTATTACATCAGTTATAGACCGTGCTGCATAATATTTGACATTTCACATTCAAACTGAGATTTTTTTTATATTATTTTTATTGATTCCATTTGGTTGGTTTGGGTAGGTCGTGAAAATAATATGAGTTATAAATGGGGTCGCATGAAAAAAAAGGTCGGGAATCGCTGGTCTAGATGAAGAAATAAAATATTTATGGATATAGCAGTGACCTCAAAACGGTTTATTACACTAAGATTACGTTTAAGATTCAATTCAATTTCATATTCATATGTTTCTCTATTCTCCTATATTTTCTACATTAAAGTGGAAAATTTGAAAACAAAACAAAATTAAGCAAATAACGAAAAGGAAATTTGATGCCACAATAAAATGATTTCCGTGTGTGACTTTGATCATATCTGATAATAGTGCCAATTAGGCTTAAGCTTAATTCAATTGGAGTCTCAGAAAATCTTTAGATTTTTGTCAATTACTTTTTCTTTTTTTAGCCATCTTTTATTATTGTGAATTCTGTAAAATTGGTCATATCTGTCCGTTAAAAAGTTATATTACAGTATGGCACAAAACAGCTGAAGATAAAGAAAGAAATCAATATTTACATAGTCACACTTGTCCATTAATTGGGTTCCAACGTTCACATAACTTAATCTATCGTTAACCTTCAAACCGGCACGAGGGGTGTTTGCACACCCCAGAGGTTCTATTTATCGAATCATTTCAAAACTGTTGTAGCTATCTTAAATACCTTTCAGATATGCTAAAATGGCGTCATTTCACGTCTTTTAACCCTTTGAGACCTGAACTTTTGTCGAATTATATATATTGAAATTTTTCACTTAATGTAGCTAATTTTTGATTTATTTATTTACTGGCAACAAAATAAAGACTGATTTACATTCTTCACATATTAAGAAAAAATAGAAAAATTGTAATTGTGGCGGAAAATTTAAACAAGTGCATAAGATGCACACAGAAAGTTAATGGCAACGTATGTTGGCATACGATCTCAAAGTGTTAAAAAAGAATTATCTAAATCGGTTCGGTAATAGTAGGTCAAAGTCGAAAACGATGTTAAGCTGCACAATGTGAATTATTGATGCCATATGATCATAAGATTAAGATTATTTAAAAACAAAATTGGTAGTTTACCGAACTTGACCGCTTTTTCAACGGTTTTTAAAAAGTGACACAATTTTGAACTTTCTTAATACTAATAAATAAGTTATGGTTTTAAAACTTTGCTTTTTTATATTATTTGAAATTTCCAGCATTTTTTGTTAAATAAATTTTTTTTGAAAAAGTTAACTCTTTAAGACCCATAAATTTTGAATATGAATGGGTTTTTTATAACGTTGCCGGTTTGAAGGTTAAATATATTTTCCAATTGATTTCTCAAACAAATTTTTCACAGTAATATCCCCAAAACAGTGTAACCGTCATCACTTACGTCACAAGCGTCATATTAATTTGATCTAGTCGATAATTAACATTATTTAATAATCTTAACGTTACGCTTACCATCAACGACTATTTTTAGTTCCCCAAAATACCAACCGCCTTAACTCAGCTTAACAGCAAAAGCTTAAAAGCTTTGAAAAGTTTTAAAACTCATTGAATTTCAGACGGTCACGGTACACCTATTAAAAGCTATTATTATTTTATAAAACCCAGGTAACCTTAATGGAAAAGTCTATGGTTTTACATTAATCATTATTTATTAGATATTACATTTTTATGTTCTAAGAAATATAAAAATGTTCTGATTAGAACTCGTTATCGCTACATGAGTTGGATATTAGAAACTATAAAGTATATATATAAAAAAATCAAATCATAGAACCCTTCACCATACATTGTACGAGTATATGTATGTAGAGTGTACCATACATACATACATTACATACGCATACATACATATATCGCAAAATCACTCCTTAGCGTTATTTCTTTTGATACAATTTATTTCGACCCCTAACATATAAAACGCAAGCCATTAAATCCCTTTTATCTCCACAAAATTAAGAATGTTAAACTTGATATACTTGGGAAACAAGCACCAAATGTGGATCATAAATGGTTTGAAGGCGAAATTGTAGTTTTCTCGGTTATTCTATATAATATATAAGTAAAGTGGATAGAGGGGAGGTAGGGGAGAGGACGCTATATGGTGTTAAGATAAACCATTGGAAATGTGCGAATACGGCAATCAACACCCCCAAACTACAATGGTTAAAAGTTTTTTTGTTGTTGTTGTTTGTTTTTGTTTTTATTTTGTCTGGTTTCGTTGGTTTTGTATTTTGTAATATCCATTGATTAATAGATTCGTATCTGACATTTTACTATTATTATTCGGGATCGATTGCGTATAAAGAATTCGGTTCGGTTCTTTTTTCTTTTTTTTTTTACAAATCCAAATAGTATACCAGAGGGTACACTATTTGGGGAAGTATACTATTCGGTATTCTACGGTAAAAAATATATTATGAAGAACATGATTTGACACTTTGTATTGACAATTTGTATTGACGCTTTGTATTGACAGTGTTGTCGTTTGACAGTTTGTCAGAGTTGTAAAATCTTCAACTAACCAAAAATTTTGTATTTAACAGCAGAATTATGGTGGTGTATGATGTTAATCAAGAGTATTATAAGTTTGGCACGGAGTTTGTAACGCCCCTTAATACTCATCGTAGAAAAAAAATTTCAACACTATTGTCGTGAAATTCTAAGTCGAATTATGCATGTCCGTCCGTCTATCCGTCCGTCTGTCCGTGATCAAGATTAGAGTAAGATCTCTATTGTTTTTGGAGCAAATCGGACAAAAAATAGGGGAGGCTGTGGTACAGTGTTCAAATAATTTTGATATAAACCATTCATTTACTCGAAAGGCAAACGAAATGTAGAAAAAATGACAACAGTTATAGAGAATACAAAAATAAAGTTTTCATTTGTAAACTAAAAAGTTGTACAACCTACCGTTATGGCGCTGCAATCAATTTTATTGAATTTCTAGGGTTTTTAATCATTTACTCGAAAAGTATTTAGATTACGGAAAAAATGAATATGACAAAAATGATAGAGAATATATTAATGAAGATTTCATTCATAGACTAAAAAGTTTCACGAATTACCGTTATGACGCTGCAATCAATTTTATGTCATTTCCAGGGTTTTTAATCATTTGTATTCAATTTACCCAATTATATTAATTGTACAGACAAAATAGCACGGACAAAGTTGTAAATAATAAACAAATACGCATACGGGTATATTATAATCGGTGTAGTCAATTGTTTCTTCTTTACTGGTTTTATTTTTTATTTTTATTTTTTCTCAAAATGATGAGAGAAGATCCAAATAGTATAGCATATTTTACTTAATAGTATTCCAGTGGTACACTATTGCTGAAGGTATTCTATTTGGCACTCTACGGTATGTACATACATATAATATATTACAAAAGATTTAAGTACCGTATACACCCAATTCTGTTTGTACACGGTAGATACGTTCCAGAAAAAACCGTGCAAAAAAGACATGAAGTACATAGAAATGTAGGGGATTGTTTCCATATCCTTAAAACCAAAAAAATAGCAACAATGAAAAAAATTCATACAAAAAATATTTTTAAGAGTTTTTATAAAGAAACAAACACGATATGATAGGAGATAGGATCTGGCCACAATTAGGGTGTATAATGGATACTGAAGAAAGCATAACCATAGTTATTAAACAAACACGCAAACGAACCGCTATTTCGTCATGTTTTATCGATAAATAAACAGAAGGTCAGAAATCAAACCGATCCTTCGAGATCGCATTTCTTAAAATAATTGGATTAGAACTGAAAGCAAATAACTACAGATTAGTGAACTCCATCTACATTTTTTTGAGAATACTAAGCAGTATTTAATAATCGAGATATATTTAATAAAATAGTCGTGGCAGAAAAAGTGGCAATCAACAGCTAAAAGATATTGCAGTTGATAAACAATTACTGTGTGACAGTGTGATTCGTGACGTCTTTCTCAAAAATGAAAAATAGGAATTGGTTGGAACGAAAATATTATGGAAATTTTCAGATTGTATAATCAAAAGAAAAACTACGGACCAAATATGATCAAAATCAACAAGCATTTGCCACTAATACCAAAAACGGACACCGCCTATCCAATAACTGGTCAAGCCGTATTTATATGATGTATGCACGTATGTCCTAAAAATTGATAGAATTTGGTCAATCGCATTAAACCGCATAGCGTTTGTTGGGAAAATTTATTAATTTATTCCATATCTTTTAATCAAAATAGCAATACAGTAAGACCACGTTTAGTGCTTACGATCCGTTCCTAGACCACAAATCACGTTAAACGAGGTTATTTTAACGTTTTACGCAGAAACTGCCAATCGTATTGATACCGTGGACACTGTTTCACTGCTAATGAATACGATGCTTCGAGTGCAAACGCACCAAACACACATAGATTTAGGGAAAATGGCGAATTTTTTTCAATGCTTCGTTATTATCGAGAAACCGCTAAACGAAGTCTTACTGTAAATATATCTACTAATATTATATGGAATATAAAAATTGACAATGCAAAAAAATTTTTGCAGTACTCTAATTGCATTCAAAATTTTTATTTATATTTACTGTTTGTTGTAAAAAAAAAAACAAAATAGTCAATAATATTGCACAATTTTCAATATTTTTAAAAAAATAAATTCATTGAGCAAATATGTCGAAATATTATATTTTGTTTATTCTCAATTTTCTTCTTTTTTTTGTGTTGTATATTTTTCATTATATATTTATAAAATATGTGTTATTCGATGTCACATAACATTGGAATAAAAATCAATATTTATATCATTTCCATTCAACCATTAGAATACATAAATATTCCATATATACACATACATATACATTTTATATATAGATATACCTATGTTGCCCTTTTTATTTTATTTTTAGTTTATAGAAAAACTGTATCAGGAAAAAAAAGAAAAAAAAAAAACACGAAAATCGAAATGATACAATTTTCTCCCACTATTGTAAGGAAAAACATGGTTTTTGTATATGTATATTGGGAAAATTTAAACAAACCACCACCCCTCACTTATGCTACTTTTGGCATTTATTTATCTATGTGTTGTATATATTTATTTCTATTTTGTTGATGTTATTTTGAATTATACATGTATTTTGATATATACATACAATACATAGATAAATGTTTTTATATAATATAAACCGGTCAAGAAGAATAGAATAGCAGAATTTCCCTATATAATATACCGAAACTTCTAAACATATCTATAATGAATTTGATCGTTTCCCTTAATAAAGGTTGAAATTCGAATCACTTTCGGTCCACAAACTTTAAAATATTCTAATATAATATCCATACATACATAGATCCATACATATTATACATACATAACCTAAAATTGTCCGTTCTATTTGACAAATCATTATATGGACATTGATTTCGTATTAATATATGACAATATTATTGGACCATTATAATTTTTTTTATGTTATTTTTTTTTAGAATAACACATACCTACAAATAAACAATTTTTTTTTTCAGAAACTTGTACTGAAATAGGTACGTCAGCCATGCATAAGAAAAAGCATGTAAGAGAGAGAAGTATATCACAGATGATAGAAGATGAGGGAGATTGATTGATGTTTGCTTATGATACACGTATTTTGTGACAATATTCCCAGTACATCTAAAGTCACTTATGTACTGTATATGCTTTTTGTGATGTGGACCAGAACTCTCCTTATATATCTACCTAAAAAATTATGTCGACAAACGTTACACTTTTGTGTTATGTGAATACAATGATCGAATACATTAAGTTCAAAAGTTCAATATAAATATTTGACTTCTCCGTAGGATTTTTTTATAACATAAGAAAAATTGCATTTCTTATCTAATAGTCAAAAGAACAGTTTTCTTTTTGTTTTATCTAAATTATGTTTAACGCCGTCACAACTATGTAAGGATATGCAAAAAAAATTAGTTTTCTGTATATGTATCTATATCCGTATCTTTCGTGTAATTTCTCAACGTCAAATGGTATTTGATAAAAAATGTCTATGAGCAAAAATCATTCCAGAAACAAACGTTGAGCAGTAAAATCGTCAGACAGAATCTTTGATAATGTAATCCAAGGAGAGCGTGCACCGTATATCTACCAAGAAAATAAATATGATCATAACGTCGGATGAAAATTCACTATTTTACGTCTTGCAACGATGGCTAACGAGGCAAAATGACTCTCTTCAATTGCCAACAGAGATTAATTTTTTCGAATCATATAACAAAGGCGTCTCATTAAATATTTTGTGTTTATGCGCCCTTCGTTTTTTTATACGATTTTAACTAATTTTGAACTGTTGTGATGAATAATTATAAAAATTTGTAGGTTTCCAAGACAAATAAAGCATGGATTGACAATTTACTAGGGTACTAACACAATTTTTAAGCTCTAATATTTTTAATTTTATCCATAACCATATGTCACTTTACTACACAGAATCATTTTGTAATAATTGTGAAGAGTATTTGTGCATATAATCCACTCTAATAAAAATGTTCTTCTGCCTCTGTACAACTTGTCAAGCACTTCTCTCCCAAGAAAATAACGGAGCCCATTTTTCAGCTTGCACTTTTATAATGAATCATTATTTCTTACGTTCTGTGTATAGGTAAATTATATAGTCTAAAGGCAGAATGATCTAACAAATATATAAATAGACTTGAAATGGTGAAGTTTATTAAAATTGACCGATTTTTTCAATATTTTACCACACCATTTCCATGGAAAGGACACTTGGAAAATATAATTAAATTTGTTTATGAAGAAAATTACCTATCGGTATCGCTACTAGGTAGATATCAACTTGAAAATAAATTACAAACATCAATATTATACATTGTGTCACACTTGTTGTTAACAACGCCCCCTAAAAATATGTACTATTTTGGGACATCTCCTCCCACTTTTAACTAAAAGTAATTAACAGAAACCAAAAATTAATTGATGCCTAAAATTTAACTAAACATATTTTGTGTGTTTAACTATTTTCAATATATGTACGTACATACAGTGTACATATATCTAATATGTATGTAGATAAATATATATATATATATGTAGGTGGGGGCAAGGTGTAGTCTGTATAAATTTAGATTAAATAATATTATGCGTACATATACGTGTGTACCACCGCTATACAGCATACCCCTAACGTGAACCAATGTAAATTGAGTGTTTGGAATAAATATTAAGAGTTTATATTAAAAAGGATCAATTTTAAATTTCAAGTTTTCAATTTTCCAGTCGCTACGTGTACTTATGTACACACCCACACATACCTTATACCTTAAAAATAAATAAAAAGGATCTGGGGAGAAATACATATACAAAGCAGCCAATGATATTTACCTAGAACAGCAATTTAAAAAATAGGTCAACAATGTTTACGCTTAAACATGGTATAAATATAATACATATAATCACAGACGTACGGGGTGGGACGGTGTTGTTGGTGGCGTAGGGTACATAATTTGAAGAATGAGCCATCACCGAGAGGGTTTTTTGCCAGGGTGTTGTCAAAATGTACATCTATTTGTTTTCATTATATACAATATTATACATATGTATCTATGTACAGTAGACTCTCGATTATATCATATTTACCTATTAAATGTCAGGGTTTGAAATATAAACTGAGAGTTAAAAAAAAGCAGGGTGGAATTTGGAAGTTCATTTATATTTGATGGCATTTTATTAGTTTTTAAACATATGGCACATGGAATGTAGTTATTGTACTGTTATCTATCTAGAACTGATCAGTGGACATGGACATGGACATATGAATTAAATACGGCACCAGGCGTAGAGACAGATCTAGAGTACTATATAGGTCCTGATTCAATCTTTCGCATTATTTCGAATTTTGTTTCAAGAGTCAAGCATTTCTTGTTTGTCTCGCGTTTGCCCTATTTTATAGATAAACTGTTGACTTAATAAGAAGTACCGTAGCTGGCTGTTCAAAAACTTAACATTAAATGCAAAAATACAATGCAATTTCTTACTTTGGAGCAGGGGACTTTAAGACTAACTGAAGATGAAACAGGATGTGTTTTTCTCTGTTATGTTTATTTGAATTTGAGGCCGGGTGGTTGGATTGCACTCAAAAACAGTCTAAATAATGGTATTATCTCTAAATAGCGTCGAAATTAGGAGCATTTGTAAGGTTTCCGTAAAAAGAACATCTCATGTATTGCTTTGTCCCACCAAAAAAAGCTCGTCATGTCAATTGAGCCCATCTATACAGGCCTAAGGGATTTCGGGGACTCTAGGACGCCCTCCTGCTTCTCTCACATTAACTAACTAACAATTTTGCGACTAAAAAATAGAATTCTCGAAAAAAGCTAAAGACGTGTTCAGGATACAGAGCAGCTCTAATATTTTTATAATAAATTTTAATTCTGTAATGGAAAACAATATTGTTTAATTGATATACCGGGACGGTCCTGGATTTCTAAAAGTATTTTATACTGTCGCGTATATGTGTATTTTGTAAATATAACTGAGAGAAAACCTTAGGACGGTAAATATAATTGAGAGTAAAATATAATACCCGAGAGTCAATTTAACTAAGTGTAAATATAATCGAGAGTCTACTGTATATGTATGTATGTACATAGATGTAGGAGAGAGGGAGGGAATATACCTACCAACCACAAAAATAAAATCATCAACACCGAACAAAACAAAATTACATTTTCGTTAGGTATAAGGATTGGATACAAATATACAACGTATCTTAATATTTTTTTCCTGCGGCATTTTTTTATTGCAAATATATTTTTATTTGTTTTTTTTTGTGTTTTTGTTTTTGTTTTTTTGTTTTATCTTACCTTTATCCCTTGGTATTTATCCATACGCAAGTAAATGAAAAATGCTAAGGTTTTCTATACATATATTGAATTGTTTGATACCATAAAGAAGTGAGTTCACTTTTGTACGGTATAACACGAAGAAGGCGGACTTATGAGATTTCCTCACTCTCATACATATACATAATATTAAAAGGTATTTCTAAGCTTTCCTAAACCAGAGATGGTTGCTGGAAGATTACATAATATCCCTTGGTATACCATCTTTAACTATACCCTCTCTATATACAATACATTTTGTATACTGAATCGAAATTGTAATTATTATCATTTTGTCCTTTTGTTTGAATTGTCTTTAAAGAATGTAGGAGTATTTTATTTAATCCACCTTCTATTAGAAATGTACCAAAAAAGATACCCAAAATCTACGGCATTAGTTGAATTTTTTTATTTGTCAAACCGTAATAAGGCAAAGGAAGTTAGAATCACTAGAATTGTTAAATACTTAGAGATTGCTACATAGTAAATTGTCCTTCTTGCCAATAGAACAATTACAATTCGTTTGTAATTCGGTTTTTTATCGAATAAAAACGATGTGCACAAACATTTTGTGTTCTGATAAACTAAGCCCAAAAGACTAGGATGATCGTCATTACAAATATAGTAACATCAAATCGCCTTTTTCGGAAAATCTATTCACATGAACCGTTGAGTGGAATAAATTCCAGTAGTATTTAAAGTATTTAATAGAAATGATCCTAAGATTCGCTAAAACCATAAATTCATGTGACAAACTTTAAATTCAAACGCTAGCATATAGTATGAGTTCATACAATATTCAGGTCACTGCTTAAATTTACGATTTAGGATTTGTCACAATTATTAAATATTTATGTTAAAGTTAATCTGCATAAAATCTAAATTTTACACACACAGCATAAAAACTTATGTAGGTATATATTGAAATATTGAATTATTTTCCAAACTTCAAATTAAAACATACACAAAAAGAAGAGAAATATGGTTCAGTGTTGGCATATTTCCAATACCCTCTCAGTGCAATGATCCTGCATTTTTAATGTCTTTCTTCTCTGTTAAGCATATTCTCCCCATAGAAACCTTTTTGTTGCTTGGCAATTTCAGCAAACCCGAATATTTATCAAAACTTAAATAATATATGTGAAAATGAACACAGCAAAAATTATTTCCTAGGCAGGAGTTACAAAATGGTTATATATACTTATGTATAAATCGTCGTAAATAGGTTAGAGCAACCTTATTGTATAGTCTTCGTGTTCGTGTGTTATAACAAAAGCTTTACCTTATAAGAAATAAGCTTATTTCACTCGGCTTATAAAAAGAATTCCGAATTCTGTAACAAGCATCTATACCTCCCCTCCCTTTCATATACTTTTATCTTATAGAAGGAATATACAAGGGCCAAAATTCACATCCAATAAGATTGGAATTTTCGGTTAATTCAGAATATTTCAAAATGGTTTGAATTTTCGGAAATTTTCTCCACAGTGTTTTTTCGTATGCCTTCACAGTTTGTGTTTTCCTAATACATAATAGTGTTAAGTCACATAAATACATTTTATTTTACAGTGAGTCTTTTATACCCTTTTTGTACCCCAGGAAATTGTTAGTGGTTGTTTTATTTGGCAGCAATTTCAATTGAAAATAATATTTTTCTTTGGTTTGTGCAGAAAATACGAATTTTGGATTATCATTCGACCAGTTTGTATCTTAAGGATATTAACTTTTGCTATACATATATGAATTTGACCTAGGTAGGTACATATATACATAGTGTGTTAGTACATTGTCGTAAAAATGTTATTTGTTGAATTTAATATAAAACATTTTTTATGGAGAATTCAGTTTATGGATAAATCAATTTTCAATGATTTTTGTTTCGACAAAATGTCAGTTTCGATATAGTAAAAAAAAAACCCATAAAATTTATGGGAAAAATTGCAATCTATACAAAGAAAATAATTTGTATTTTTAACAAACTTTTTTGTTAGTTTAAGAAAATATTTATGTAACAACCAACATTTTTGTTAAATTAACAAAAAACTAACAAAATTATAAAAAATATTTTTTATAGTTACAAATTGCAACAAAAATATAAGAAATACGCATTAGAGGTATAATTGTCGATAATGATGTAAATAGAAAAATTATTATTCTCATATCAGTTCCGAAACAAATAGTAATTACATCCATATATATAAATGTACGATTTCCAACTAATACGGGTTTT
>JANSTT010018986.1:0-12466 GCA_026745375.1 Platyura marginata | reverse complement strand
AAAAATTTCGATTTTAAATTTTTGAAAAATGAAAGTGAAACCAATGCTTCCACTTATTTTTTAGTGTGTGGAAGCAACACTTAATTTTTAGTGTGTGGAAGCAAAATCCTCTCTATCAAACTTAATTTCTCGATTATTAATTTTTTTTGTTTAATTAATTAATTAGAACCAGAACGAATAAGTTGAGTAACGAATTACAAGCGAAATCTTACTTTTTACATACATTCTAATCATAAATGACAAGGACAAGGGGGTTATTAAACCTAGATCTTTTTCGGCCTATAACGTTACAAACCACCGCACAAATTATGGTAGTTTTGGTCCAATAAATAATATGTCTGTTATGTTGAACGAATTCGCTGTGTTTTTCGACAATAAAATTTCACATGATAGTTTTCGCAGAAACGTCAGATCAAGTCATTTGCCAATAATTGATGTTTTTACTGTCATTGTTCTGGAATATTAGGTCTGTATTCAGTTACATATGTACCTAGCTATGTTGTTCTTTTGTTCTAATTTTTTGAAGTATAGTTTGGTCTTGGATCCATATCATCCACATCCAATACGTTGTAAATCTTTGTTGTTGTTGTTGTAATATTATACTAAATTTTAAATATTGCTTAACGAAGCCAGTGAGGGGTATAGCCTGTTGGTTAATAAATAAATAAATAAGGGATACTCCAACACGGTGGACTTGGCGATTGTGAATTTGAACGAGACAGGTTCATCTTATCGTATCTAAAGATGACGTGTGACCGTATAGTTTTTCGTGATAGTTTTTTGAATGGAAGAAAACTGTACTGACCCACAGCACCTTATATTCAGAAATTACAGCAATCATAGGCGTCCGCCAGACTGAAATTGTTAAAGGGAGGAGGGTACAAATTTTGTTGATGTGTAAGTTTTTGTATTTAAAAAAGTACTGCATTTCTGTTCTTTCTTTCCTTTTGTATTTGTATTCTCTCTCTTTCCCTCTCCATTTGCTTTAGAGAAACAATTTTGTTTGGAGTAATTTTGTAATTTATATTTCATTCAGAAGTGACAAAAAAATATATATCTAAAATGTTGGGGGCACGTACCTACCCCCTCGTGTCCCCCAAGCAAACGCCTATGATAGACACGTTGAAAATCATTATTCTGGACTGCGTTCGTTAATTCGCAATTGTCGTTCGTTAATTTGGTCGTTCGTATCTTTGCAATTTGACATAACATCGCAATCCTTCGCAGCGCAACCATCGTTCGTTTATTTATTGCGATTGCACATTTCATCGCAATTTTGTACAATTTTGCGTAGAGGTCAAAACTAGAGACACAATTGCGCTGTGAATGCGATATATTGACGTTGACATTTGCCAAATTGACATATTATTGTTGGCATTATATTTATTTTATATATAATTTTGTGTATAATTTAATTTCTATGGTTTTTAATGATTTACCTACTCAATAAATTTAGGCCAAATAGCTCAATGACAGATGTCAGAAAATCGCAATCGATCGCAATACCCCGTTCGTAAATTACAAGTGCCAACCATTCGCAACTGACATATTTTATCATATTTATGGTCACGTGACGTTCGTAATGACATCGCAATCGCAAATTGCAATTGCGAATTAACGAACGCATCCCAGAACGATTTATATTCATATCCGATATCAGATAGCGAAATCAATTTTAAATCACTTAGATAATCAACTGATTCCCTTGAAAAAATGGAAGCAAATTTATATGGCCTAAATTCACTATAAATTGGAAAGTCTGACAAATGTGGCTATTTCGGATCCTGGACTAAACATTACCATTAGTCTAAAAACTTAATAAAGCTTTGTAGGTCTTTGGTATTTGAACTAAGTGTAGGTCTCTCAACTAAACGCTGACAATCATCTCTGTTCTTTTTACTGCACTGTTAAACCGTCGCGGTACATTAGTTTAGTGAAACTTTAAAGTTGAATCCGTACAACGGGCGGCTTAAATTCAATCAAAATTACAACAAATATGGAATCTTAATTAAGATTATCGTACAAAAATGGAAATTGCTCGTTAATATCTAAGACCTTGCTAGAAATTAGTCTTTAAATAACAAACAATTGGTCTTCTAAAACAGTAGGCACTGAATATTTAACTTTTAAACACAAAATAAGATGGAGAGATTGGAGTATTTGAATGTTACTTCAGTGACATATTACAATTCTGCCCCAAAAACTTTGCAGCGGTGAATTTAAAAGAAAATAACTGACACTAATCATTAATGTATGTTTTTTTTATTCTCTTTCTATTTTCAGCCACTCAGCTAAACAGATCATCATCCTAGTCGATAGGGATGGATCCAGTTAAAATCAAATTTTAATAATTATATTTTGTTTATTAATTTATTCTTTTGTTTTCAAAAATTCCTATGTTGAAAAATTTGTAATAAAAAAAAAATGTATATTTATATCATAGTAATTTGTACATTTTTTTAAAAAAAAGTGATTTGTAAAAATAGTTCTAGAAAGAAGTAAAAATAAAAATATAAAAAAAAAATCAAATTCCGAAAGGAGAAGTTCTATAATAATATACTGAAGAAATATGTTTTTTTTAGTTATTCTATTCAGCATTACGCCGTCGATATTTTTTGCCCAATCAACGTAAGGAGTATTTAAAAAAAAAAAAACTTTAGCCATTATTATAAAAGAAAATGAAAAAAAGGAGAAACTGGGAACATTTTGACCGTTATAAAATTTAACTAATTTTATTCAAGGAGACATTCTTTATATTCTTAGTCAATTAAAATATGTTTAATAGATAAGCTAATAGTTGAACCTTAAAGGGTTAACGTTTTCTAAAAAAGAAAAATGTATGCAGATATTCACAATGAAATTCTGAGAAAGGTGAGTAGCTTTTTGAAAATTTCTTGAAAACCCTTTCGTGTTCAAAATATATAGACCTTTAAAGGGTTAACTTTTTCCAAAAAATTTATTTGCCAAAAAATAGTGGAAATTTAAAATAATATAAGAACACCAAGTTTCAAAATCATAATCTTCAGTTGTAAATTATGTCATTTTTAAAAAAACAGTCAAAATGTTTCCAGATTGCCACTTTTTTTTATTATCTCTCAAAATAATGACTAAAGTGAAAAAAAATAACGAATAAAGTTTAAAAAATAGTCTATACATTGATTGGGCAAAAAAACGAAATCTTCGCAACTGCAAATAAAATGCCATATACAAGCCTGCAACGAATTTGTAACGCAATTTACACCAGAAAGTTTTCAATCAATTTTTTTGTTTTTTATGTAAATCAACCAAAATACTTTCTGATTGAATTTTAAGTTGGTTTTAAACATAAATAGAGCTTGAATCAGTACTTGAATTCATAAATAAACAAAACACTTATTAAAAAATAAATTTTTCGTAATAAAAAAAAAAAAAAACAAGTCAACGACTTCAACATTACAAAGGTGAATCAAATTAATAAAAACACACGTCATTTCAATATTGAATAACAGAGTGTCATTTACCTACATAGACAAATTATTTTTAAAAAAAATTTGTTTAAGTGAGACAGTTGGACATGAAGAAAGAAATAAACATAAAAAAAAACCTAAACAAAAACATTTTTAAAATAATTTTTTATAAATGTGATATGTCCGGCGTAATTTAATATTCATTTGATTCGAATAAATGTTTTTCTTTCTATTCTTTGTATGAAGGGCCAGGGCCGGTTCTAGATATTTGGCCGTCCCTATATCTAAAAAATAAAAAAAAAAAAAATTCATAAATATAAAAATACTTTAAAATGTGTTGTGACCAGTAGTGACTCTCTCATATATATATCTCATATCTCTCAGGCGGCTATCTAGGGCGCTAATTTTTTTAAGGCGCAAAAATACTTTTATTTCTACTTCGGATATAGAATAAAAAATTGTTTACTAACACAAAATTACGACAAATCTTAGGATTTTAGGGCGCCAAATTTGTATTGAATTAAAAAGCCAACGATTTCATTGACAATCGCAATGTTAACCTAGACGAAAGTAGAATGCCAACTAATGCTCAGCAAGTGCATAGTGGATAGCAAATTGCTTAATCTGCTCGCGGAACATATTCGTCGTGGATGGGCAGTTCATAAATATGCCTAAGGTGCTCGGCTTGCACAAGATTTCTTGAGCCACCTCTGACAATAACTACAACAAGTCTTCGAAAACAAAATAAGTATAATAAAATTACAAAACTTAAGAAATATAATTTAAGTTTTCAGTAATGGCGTACTAATACTTTTCTATAACTAGAACAAAAACAGTGAATAGATTTTGGCCGCCCATGTGCGGTGCACACCTTGAACATATAGCAGAACCGGTCCTGGATCAACGGTCTTCTATATAATCTAACCAGCAAACATTTATAGATGCCTCATCAATTGAGTGGTGTTATTGGGTAAACTGATTTGGAATGATCATAGGATTAAAACAAAAATTTGTTTCATAGATGATGATTTTGAAAATGAGATCTTTGCACGGTTAAAAATTGATTACCTAGTTGTAAGACGTGTTGGTAATTGGTATTATATGGAATAAGGCTAGACGATACTCAATCACTATACTTAAAAGATGTTCATATACTACTTTGTATAAATAGCACTAAGGCGAAACGGCTTATGTCAACAAAATCAGGCTTTGGGAAACAAAATTTCATTCTTTAGAGCTTTTCAGACCTTTCCTGCCTGAGTACCATATAAGATGAAACATATTTGTTTGGGATTTATTCCCAGTCCCTTAGACCGTTCTCCCAAATCCCGATTCCCCTCCCTGGATGGCATTTCATACTAGATGGCACAGAACAGTTCAGTGAAGAAGATGTAGGACGTCTTTTTGGTTTCGTTCCCGATGATTCCCTCATGCCATGAGTATGTTAATTTTATTGGAGTTATTAAATCAAGTTTGTCTTTTCTGGCAGTCTAATACTAGCTTTGACCTTACTGAGGTAGATTTTAGCGTTTTGAGCGATGCCTGACTATCTAACAGATAGATATGTAGATAGATCTTTTGTAAAATGTCGGATATAGTTTTCGATTAATTCTCTGAGACCTAGAAAAAATGAAGAATCTCAGTACTAAATCAGTTTTTTTTTTTAAATATAAATTTGTCCGGCTGGATTGATCCCGATTTTTTTTAAATTTTGGAAGTGAAAAGGTACTAAATCTAATTATTGTTCTAAATTCTTGGCCTATTAACGATTGGATTGACTTATGATGGCTGTTGGCCGTCGTTTCGATCTTCAAAAGTTATGATCGTTTTCCCATTACTTTTCATACAGTCTCTTCTACAAAACCGGTTTAATGATACTGAACGAGTATGGTGATGGTGTGTAATATAGGCCAAGGCCAATGCAACAATTTTCCTTCTTCAACCATAAATACAAAAGTTGAAGCTTTACCCTACATTCCCTTACTCCATATACGGAGCCGTTACACTTTTTTTCACATTTTGTCTTTTGTTTTTTTTCTGTCGAGTAAATTTCTGTACATTTTACATTTAGAATTCTTCTGCACACCGCACTTATCCTATTCGAATGAAAATTATCCAACATTTTTCCTTCTTCAACCATAAATACAAAAGTTGAAGTTTTACCCTACATTCCCTTACTCCATATACGGAACCGTCACACTTTTTTCACATTTTGTCTTTTGTCGTTTTTCTGTCGAGTAAATTTCTGTACATTTTACATTTAGAATTCTTCTGCACACCACACTTATTCTATTCGAATGAAAATTATCGATTTAAGCGTATATAAATTGAACGAGAAACATTGTTAGACGCTTAGTTGAACTGAAAGCATACGACAAGTAGCACACCGACCGTTCATCATTTACAAATTTACATAAAGTTCTTATTAGAACATAACAAATTCAATCAAAAACTTCTAAAACCAAACAAAAAAAATGCCGTGTGGAGGCTGTGGAAATAGTGAGTGAAATTTAATTTGATTTTTCTTTCATTACTTTTCTTCTTTTTTTTTTTGATTGGTAATTGATGAAATATAAAACAAAAAATAATTTCCAATTACTATTTATGTAGATTGCCAATGTACGTCAACGAAATGTGGAAGTTCGTGTACGTGCGGTTCAAACAGTCAATGCACTTGTAAGAATCAATCGGCAACGAAAGACAGTGCGGATAAAGGAGGCTGTTGCAAAAAACCTTCATCTTAATTTGGACGCACAAGAATTTGGCATTTTACTCTATTTCTGGGAATGGATGAACTTTAAATTTATATTATGCAGATTATGTGTATTGATTAAGTTGTGCTAATGTAAAATTAAGTTGAAAATCTTAAATACATTTTTTTAATTGATGTAAATTGGCGAATTTCTGATGTTTTATTACTTTTTCTTAGATACATAAAAAAAGATCGATATGGTCATTTATTATAGGTTGGTGTCAAATAATATTGCCTGTGGTCTTCTATAGAAATGATTAGAATCTTAGAAGAGAATAAATCGGCTCTTTTGCAAATATTTTCCTATAAAGATTTGTACCCATATGGGTGCTGCGTTAATTATAAAGTGGATTGAAATATTAAAAAATAAATTCAAAATGATACACAAGGTCAATCAGGTTTTCTTATACGGAGTAAATTTTGTCTGATGATATCCCAATTTAATAAGAATAATAAAAAAAAAAAAAAAAATCTTTAATCCACTATCAGAACCCTACAATGATTATTGCGATTTTTTCAATACAAAATACCAGAAGAGAAGATAACGCAGTATAGCAAATCTGTGAAATTTTACAAAGTTGCAATAAAATTACAGTTAAACTATAGGCGTTGTCTGATAACCAGGGACTTTTCTCTTTTATGGCGCAAATGGTACACTTTTACCAGGCGTGTCAAAATTAACAATCATTTTTATACAAATAGTAAAATTATTGCAACTTTAACCTACAGTAACTCCTCAATATCGATCTGTATTTAACTCAAAAAAAAAAAAAAATGGTGACCGCAAAAGTTATTTGTTCTAGAATATCTAGATTTTCTCATTCTTATTGGATGTTTTATCAAATGACATTGAATTAAAAATGTAATTCCATAATAATCGTCGTTATTAACCCTTATGTGAACGGCAGGCTTCTTCATCAGCACCGCATAGGTACAAATGTACCTACATATATGTAAATGGCATTCATCCAGATGGTAATTAAGAATCAGGGGCCGATTTTGTAGATGAGTCTATGTATAATTATGTCTACCACATGTGCTTGTGCATATACGAAATCTCAGGCAAAGGATCAGCTATGGAGACAAAAACTCTCCAAATAAACGTAAGAAATTAATTACAACAACTGCACGAACAACATCATCATCACCCATTCTATATCACGTCGTACTTGTCTATATATTATAATACGAGTAGAATGAAATTATTAACGTAGAAACTTCATATAGGTACATTTGTACCCATGCCGTCCTGTTAAAGGTGTTTTTTTTTTAACTTGCCTTAAGCAAACAATATGACACATAGAAGACAAAATATAATTGCAAATCGTTTTTTTTTCGACGGTCCAATAACTATCTTGAAATTTGAGGTCGTTCTCTCCTTAATTTTATTTGTATTAAACAATGTTGGATGCTTCGTCACTGGAAGATAATAATACAAATTTATAGAGTATGTAGTACCTACAATCAATAACACAGCAGAGTGTAATTATAAAGATGATTATTAGATGAGGTGTCAATACAAGAAGAAAATGTTTTGGCTATTTTTTCAGGTAAGATTTTATAAACGACCTGAGAGCTGTGCAAAGATTTTTCGCTAGCACCAGTGGTTGTTCTTTTATAACTTTTGAACCATCCAATGGATTCTTGCGAAACTAAGCTTTTATATTAAAGATAATTAGATATCCTTTAAATTGAGTATTGGGTTGGGGATGATTGATGTGCCTCGACCTATTTAGATCCATTCTTACTTCTATCTTCATGGAGCCACTCCATTATCTAGACTACCTCCTCAAGTCAAGTTTCCTTTAGGAATTTTAGGATCTTGAGTGGATTTAGGGATGGAAGGTCCCTCTCGGCTAGGCAGTACTCCCCCAGGTGATCTCTTCTCTTGTGGATGAGATGTATTGGAGTTTCATCTGTTTCTTCACCAGAACCTGCACGTGCCGCTTTCCTTTAAATTAGACTGGACCTTATTAATTTCTGTTAAATTAAAACGGGTATACAAAGTCAGACCTTTAATTGTTTTTAAACAACTTTCTTCTAAATTAATCGATTATTCAAAAAAGTCATACTCCACTAGTTTATGTTCTACAGTAGCTATACTGATGGTTTTCATACTGGATGGCTGATCTGATTTAGAAACTTATCCTCTGATAAGGACAATAATCATACTGGGAATATCAAATTGTATTGTTCCTCATCCTTGACTACTGAACAAATTACCATCTCTATAATCTACAGTCCATGGCCAGAAAATTGAAGGCACTCTTCATATATGTATATATGAAGAATGCGTCCAATTCTCTGGCCATAGACTGTACATTTGTACTATATATGCGACTGTCGAGCGAAACTCTAAAAATCCTGAAGAAGACAAAGCGAATAGTGAGACTGGTTTGAGTTCCTATATATACATACAGAGATGGAAGGAAATGAAGAAGCAAACCAGATACCATTATATAATAACATTGGAAATATTCGAAATATAATTTTGATTTTTTTTGGATTGATTCAACCAATCAAAATTGTTTGCTGATTAACTTTTTGAATCAAGGGCGGTCTAGCCGTGATTAATTTCACAATCAAATCAATCTCCTTTTACTGTTGGAGATTTGCTTATTTGTATTTTCTAGTTTGAATTAAAAATTTCCGTTTTTCGAATTAGCATACCCAACTATGCTATAGGAATCATTTAACTTTGTTCTCTGTGCACATGCGCACTTTACCTATATAAGGTACTCTATTTATTATAGGTACACTGAATAAAAAATAAAAAAAATTGGTAATAATGATGACTAGATTGAAGATAATACTTTTCAATAAGATTTTTATTTTTTAAGAACCATAACAGGAATTTTGTTGATTATTTCCCATTTCCATATTGGAGATTGGTGTAAAGTAAACTCTTATAATCAGCATATCGATCGATTAAAGGGAAAAATTTCCGCGCACATTCACAATTATGTGCATATCGCTTCACATTTATATGAGTAACAAATAACAAACTAATTATTTGCACACGGATACGATTTCACGATTCTTTACTTGTGTGATACGTCACGGTTTTTAATCTTTCCACAACAGTGCAGACCCCCAGTAAAAACAAATACAGCGCTCTCAAAATCGTTCATTTCACATTAAATACTTGTAATTACTATACGGGCCGGGCTCATATAAATGTTGCGATCGCACCAATATACGCATTTAATTCGATATTGTTAGCATTGCGCACAGCACTTTAGTTTTCCAAACAATTAAAAGAGCTGACTATATAAACTGTGAGCATATCTAGTACGGCATGTTATTAGCTGTGTGATATTCAAACAAGAAAGACGTTCGTTAACTGAGTAGCATACTTAAAGAGTTTACATTTGTTTTCTTGTGTATAATCAGTGGAAAAGTAAAATTATTGAAAATGCCTTGTGTCGGTTGTGGAAATAGTAAGTTTTGAGCTAATCCTAAATTAATTTCGTAACGAATTTACATTTTTTTTTTAATTCCGTCCATAGATTGTCAGTGTACATCAACAAAATGTGGAACTGGTTGCAAGTGTGACTCTAGCTGCCAGTGTGCGTGCAAAAATCAACCTGGCGGAAAGGATGGATGCTGTAAGCCATCATCTTCATAAGTTTAAGGATATTTTAAGGAAATCCTAAAAGATATCTCGTTCTATTGTTATTCTAAAATTACTTTTAAAAATTAAATAAAAAAATTGTTTTCAAATCTATTGTTTCCAAAAATATTCAATGTTTCGAGAAAGTGACAAGAAACTAACCATCAATTCAAGTGTGAAGTGCAATCTAAAAGGTTCCTTATGATTGGATATGATTCGAGAACCTTTGAAAGATATTTTGAAAAAAAGGTGAGAACAATATTTGAGAATAGTTAGTTGATTAGTAGGCGGGCGCCATAGATGGATCCATTAGACATTTCTCGTATTCTTACATGCCCTCGGTCTACTATTCCAGGAGATCAATGAACCTTAGGATGGTTGACCAAGATGCGTCATGGATTTCCGACAAGTTCGCTAAATGGTTTCCAAGCGACTTTTCTCTTTCTCTCTCGATACGGCTCGACAGTCACATCGTAGATGCTCAACCGCTTCAGATAGTGCCGCGCAGAATCTGAAGGTTTATTCCTTCATCACACCCAACCTGTACAAGTGCGCTTTGAACTGACCGTGCTCGGTAAGGAATTCGGTTAGGAATAGTTACTTGATTGGCTAATTAAATCTATGCCCTCCGCATTCTTGGATGTTCAAATATCTACGATATAAGCAAAATAAAAGTTTGATTTAAATAACTAGGGGTCCAAAGATGGATACAAAGATTTTTAGGAATTGAATTCATAATGTTATAGAATTGACATGATTTCAGCCAATTTTCTTTCGTTATGAAGGTATAAACTTTGTAATGATAAATATCCTATATTATGGTGTTTACTATAAAAGTGAAACAATCTTAATAACAACATTGCTAGAGGGGTTCTATTCCAGCAACTGACGTTTATTTTTTCATTTAATTTTGCCATGGTCTTTCGGTTGTCAATTACCATCAGTCATTTCAAAATTTATTTAATATACAATTTTATAAAATGCGCCATTTTGTAAAGAAAATCGTGTGCTTCTTTTAATTTTTACAAATTCTGGAATTTAGAGAAATTCTACGGACGGAGATGTGTTAAGGATAAACTACGAAAATATCCGGGAAAATACTCAATAAAAAAAACTCTCCGGAATTTGTCTAATAAAAGTCAACGAAAGGCTAGTACAATATCCATGGAATAGTGAATAGTCCATAGAAAGTTTGGAATCCTTGTCAAAGAACGAGAATCCTTGGTCACCGTTTCACTAGATTTATCCTACGGATGCCAATAAAAAACATTTGTCTGTGTCTCTGATGAAAGCAGATTTTGAATGGATTTTTCTCACAGGGATCGTGACAATTTATTTTCGTGCTGGACGCCATTTTAAATTCGCATTTTGGCGTAAACAATTTTGCTATAGAATAGACAACTGGCGATAATACTTCAACCGGAGTAACGGATTATTGATATTTTTGGTTTTTTTTTCTTTAAAAATTCTTATTTAAAACATTCCAAGTAACTTGATGTGAAGCAAAAACTCATTGGTGTGGTGGTTCCAAAAATGTCAAATTTTAATTTAATTAGAAATAATTTTTGGTTCAAAATCAAGTTTATTATTTTTATTTTTACAGAAATTACTAAATTTAGAACTTAATTGTTAATCAATTTTGTTAGCCGTTTGAAAACCAAAAATGGATTAATTTTTATTCACATATGTAATTGGTATGTACAATATTTACACTTTATTATTTAAAGCAAAGTTGATTTTTTGTTAAAAATAAAAAAGATATGTACACAGTTAAAAATTAGTGGCATATTTAGAACACTATAGGGTTAGGTAGGACAACAAATATATGATAAAGAAACATGCTCGAAAGAAAAAAATAATAAGAGCGGGGTGAGCACTTTTCAATTAAAAACATTTTAAAATATAGAGGTAAATAAAAAAAAATGTTTTTAACCCTTTAACTTTAACCCTTGAAAAAAAAATATAAATTAAATACTTACCAGGGGAAAAAATTAAAAAAAAAACACTGCCACAACTATTTTTAATTCACCAAATCATCCAGTTATTAAAAATTTAATTAAAAATACTTTTTCTTCTTTAAAAATACCACAATTTTCCCCTTTATTTATTGATACTAGTTACTATACGTCCCCTTAAGATAGTCCAATAACGTTTGTATGCCAATACTACGTCGCTTCGCTCTTGGTACCTATGCGAAATTAATTAAAAAAAATAATTTCAATTGATTTAAGCACAGATTTTTAGAGGTACCTTAAGAAATTTATTCTAAAAGCATAAAATTAAGCTCATTAATGATGACACGAAGCAAGCACTCTTTGGCTGTGATTTTTTTTTTCTTTTCTTCCGATAAACTTAAATTAAATTGTCACTTCGTTTCATTGGAATTGGACGGCAAAATGTTTCTTTTTAAATTAATAGTTTAAAGTTAAAGCTTAAAATTGGGTCTTAACGTAGAAGTGTACCGAAAAGTCACTTCAAAGTGTCATTTAAAACATATCGTAAGAAGGGAGAGAGGGATAACATAATTTATTTCTTATTATTTCCGGCGGTCTCCATCAAACTGAATGTGAGTATTTTTGTAATTTTTATACCCGTATGATGTTAATCGAAGGGTATTATAACTTTGGTACGGAGTTTGTAACGCCCCTTAATACT
>JANSTT010018985.1:0-12467 GCA_026745375.1 Platyura marginata | reverse complement strand
ACGTATTAATACACGTTACCTATACCTAATAATAATAATAGAAAGGTAAAGTTTGGAAATTGTATTAATAATCATTTACATTACCTCTATAGAGAGATAGACAGACAAACCCAAAAGTGAAAATTGTGATGAATATAAAATTTCATCAAATATTCATACAGATTAAACTAAAAAAAAAACAGTCCTACAGCCCTCCCCCCCTCTATCCACCCTAACAAAAAAAAACAACAACAAAAAACGACACACAAAGCAAAACAATCCGAATTGTTTTCAATCTCTCTCTGTGTTTTTGGCCCAAAAATTAAAATTAAAGGACACAGCGAAACAATGGGAATAATGTTCATTTATCAAACGAACTGGAAATATTAATTAACAATAAAAATCGTCACGTAAATTGTATGTAATCAGGATAATTAATTGGGATAAATTCAATTAATTATTTTTTTTGTGTGTTTTATCTATTCCGTGAATACATTTTTCTAATTATCAATGGTGGATGATTGATTTTATACAAAGCAATTATAAGTAAAAGCCTACCAATTCAATTTGCATACATTAGATATACCTACATACATACCTCTGTACCTATTCATTTTATAAATGTATAAATGTGTGTGTGTGTGTATGATGTACATCACCTACTTCATCATCTCTACCTTTTATATTTATATGAATGTACAAAAAAATAAAAAAAAAAAAATAATAAATAAAAAATAAAATTAAAAATAAAAGAATCATCATAGTCGACGAATTGCAACGTGTACAGAATTTCTTGAGGAAAAATTCTAGTTATAAATAATAAGCAATAAGCTTAAAAATTTTATTTTAAAACTGCTATACAAATATACCGATTTACCGGTTTTAAAGTCTTTTATACGTGTGTATTATATATATTATAAGGCTTTTGTTAATTTATTTTTATATATATATATTTCTCGTACACACTTTCTTACCTGTGTACTTATACAACACAACACCGTACAGGTATCATTATTTTTTTATTCATTTATAAAAGAGGAGGGCATTGTTTACAATGGTTAATATTATTTGAAGTATTTTTACACCCATAAATTTCGTCTTTTTTCTTCTTTTTTTTTTCTTTTTTTTTTCTTTTTTTTTTCTTATTTAATCTTTTATCGGGATTCTTCAAGGAAGTTTATTTTGTTGTCTTATCATACCACACATACCTTACATTTATATCGAATATTTTTAAAACAAATTTTTGTTTTAATAAAAAGTTTTAAACTTTGGAAATAGTTTTTTTTTTACTTGAATCAGAGCGTGTTGTTCTCTGTATCTACCTAAAAAAAATTTAGTTTCAAAAGAAAAGTTTTACTTTTCAAATATATGTATGTACCTACCTATTCAATATACGTATAGCTCCCCTATACATATATATGGTTAGAAACATAAAAATATGACATTTGATTGGAAGTTTTTTTTTTTACTAAATCAAATATGTCCATTTATGTGTACAAAAGATATTGAATTACAATTGAATTTCTTAGTAGATATATAATACAATAGAGTTGTTCAAATATACCTTAAACTGTGTAGTTAGTGCACTATCTATAATACATTCAACATATCCTCCGGATATAGTTTGAAGAGACATTTGTTTAGGTTTAGAGTGCAGTATTTTTATTCTACGACAAAAGCAAATTGTTGTTAAATCTCATGATCTGATTGTTGAAGTTATTAAGGCATACCTAGAATTTATATATTTCCTATTATTTTTTACTACTACTATTATTTTCTCACCAATATAGTATGCCAATAGTTATATGTGGAGCTTTAATAACAACTAAGTCAGTTTTTAAAAATCGTAAAAAGCTGGTAATGAAATGATTGTATAGGTGTGACATTTATAGGAATTGGTTTTACTAAAAAATAAAAGGGAGTTTAGTCTAGGCGTAGATTGCATTGGTAGATCGGTGATTATCCCCACGGACAAAAACCCCTTTGACAATTTTTTATAAGACCGACAAGTTAATAACTAAAGCAGTGTGAAAAGGGAAGTTAGTAAAGAGAGTAGTTATCGAACAGTTAAAAATTGTACTAAATTGCATAAGATCGGGATGTGAGAAAAAAAAATTATTAACTGAAATGCATATTTATTAGTGTAGTGTGAATTTAACTTATCTGTAAACATTCTCAGTTGTTGTGAGCAAATCTTATATGTTGTAAATTGTGAATTAATTATACACCCGTTCCTCGGTTTGTACGGCACTTGATTTACACGATTTGTAAATTTAAAAACATTTTTTATTTCTATTATTTTATATTAAACGGCACTAATTTAATGTTGTGTCTCGTTTTAAACAATTTCGATTTACAGGGATATGTCGTGGAACGTATCTACCGTGTAAATCAAGGAATGGGTGTAAATTGTTCTGTGGATTCCCAAATGATTCCATTCGCTCGTAAATCTTCCATTTTAGCCAAATTGATTGCTGCTTTTGTATGTTTGTCTCATCTGATTTGTCGTCATCAATTGTGTTATCCTTATTAACCCGAATGGTCGACACATTCAATGCAATTTCTGTTTTGTGCTGTTATATTTGCTTGTCATCATATGACGACGCTAAGAGAATTTCAGCATCCGACAGCATTAAGATCGGAACCGGCAACTCCTAAACTATTGATTATATATTCTTATGCAGATTTAGTCAAAACCCAACGACAACATAATAATAAATTGTTTTGCATGATTTTTTTTTAATTCCGGACAGAACGGGTCGGTTTTATTTTAAACTAAACATTGAATTTTCGTGTCTTCTGTGTGTCTATGATACAAAATATTTCTCTGTTATCTCACCAGTCACCACATAAAATAAAATTGTCAAATGTTAACTTAATAACTAAGTTAATCTTACGATTACATTGATTTGTAACTATTTTATCTACTTATTTCTTCGAATGACACCTGGTAGACCTTCTTTAAACAACCCTCTAGGCTAGACAATGTACGTAAATCTTTGAGCCACATGTTTTTATAAGGATCAACCGAAATTGTAGTAGATAAAGCTACAACACGTAGGTATCCATATGTTATATAGAGATTTTATGTTATTTTATTATTTTTTATTTTTTCATGTGTATCTTCAGACAAAAGTTATTGTCATTCAATGTGTGTTGTAAACCCAACTGTTGCACCTTACCATATTCTACCTTTATATTGTTGGTAACAGTGTTGTATTCTGCATATGTATATGACGGTACCCATAATATGACTTCTGAGCTGATCAACGTTTCTATCTCTAATTTAAATATTGTATATGTTTACCTTCCTTACCAACATACAAAGAGCAAGAGGTAAATGTATAAATTTTAATAGAAAATACACGTTTATAATATTATAGGTATATACCTATTATTTATAGAGTGTGTATGTATGTATGTGGTTTTCTGTTGACCTTTTCTTGCCTTTTCTTCATTATTTATTTTTTTTTTTATTTTATTTTTTCGGTTTAGTTTGTTTGTTATTTGAATTTCGTGATGATTTGCTTTATGCCAAGCGAAAAAAAAGTTATTACCCAAATTCACATCGCGTATTGAACTTTAACACCCATTCACATCTCAAATGCAATTTTCAACTTAATCTTGACAAGTTTTTTATTTTCAAAAAAAAAGAAAAAAAAACCAAAGCTTTAAAACTTCTTCCGAAAGTGCTTTTGCCGACTTTTAAAAGAATATATTTCCTGCAAAATATTCCTAGCACGTAGACGTTAGTTCTATACAATATCGAGAGAGTTTTTGGTGTTTTCCTAAATGCGAAAATAAAGTATGTTTTCCAAAAAATAAATAAATAAATAAAAATATTTAGCCAAATTGCTTTGGGAAGTATTTACTCGCTCAACTTCTTTCGCAAGTAATTACAACACTAATTTGTCCCGTATAAATCATAAAATAGATATTAGCTAATTGGTCTGTGTATATATGTACCTTAATGATGGGAATTTGTGAAAATCCAAAGAGTACCTCTATCTATAGCTCTATACTATACATACGTACCTACCTACCTACCTACCTACATAATTTATAAACATACAAAACAAGTTTTTAAATAATTTTAATAGTGTAGATATTGTATTGTATATATGTACATATATGTAGTTGTTGTATATATAAATGAATCTCGGTTCCATGATACCTCGTACCTGGTACAGGTACACTGTCAAGTTGCTAATGGCAAAATGATGTCACAGGTTTTTCGTCTAATAATCAAAATCAAAGACTCACTTGGCATTCATATATAGAAATAAATACACACTGACTTTATATTGTAGTTATACATGGTGTTTGGTATACGTGTACACGAATTATTTTAATATTTTGTTTATAGAGGAGGCTGTGTGACTGTAAATTAAATTGATTTTTGTTTTTTTTTTTGATTTTTTAGTTTAGAGGATTTTTCTTGTCTTGTGGTTTAATGATAAAACTGCCAAAAACCGAACGTCAAGGTTGTTTACAAGAAGGTTTATTGTAGTTTGTCTTTCATTTTAATGATAGGTTTTTTTTTTCCTCTCTTTTTCATTTTGTTGAATGTGGAATTTTTTTACGAACAAAATCAACAGCTTTTGTTCAACAATTGAATATTGAGATTTTTTTTTATATGCTTGATTCTATATATAGGATTACACACATATGCACTTATGTAGGCATAGAGAAATATGATATAAGTATGCCAATTGATTATACATACATATATACATTGCATTATCATAAAAATGACTGACTGAATTGTACTGAATTATATGACAAATTCACTACATACCTACATACATTTTTAGCAATTTTGCCAATTTATTATTATAATTTTTTATGTTTCAAATTAGTGTCAAAAGTGAAAATAATTGTGTACGGCTGTTTTGTTTTATTTTTTATTATTCGATTTTAATTTGTAGTACATGTTTTATTCGATTTACATATTATATGAGCATAATAATGTTTGTAACATTAAAACATTTTTGATTTTTTTTTTTAAAGTAGGTAATTCTATAGGTATGATTTATGCTCACCGGATCTATAAAAAATGATTTTCTTAAATAGATACTAACTATATGTGAAACTTCCACTCCATAGCGAAAATAAATATTTTTAACAGATATTTTATTATATTTTGGTAATTGGTATTCCCAACATTGCCAAGGTGAACCTTTTTTGTGGACTTAAAATATCTTCTAAGAAAATTAAACAAAATTAAATCTGAAAAAAATTAACAAAAAAACAAATGGAAAGTTCCAAATGTTTGCGAACATTTTGAAATATCATTTTTGATAACCAATCAAACATTCAAACAATACAAATGATTTTGTAAAAATCATGCCAAATGTGAGAAAATAAATTACCCAAATATTTATTGAATTTGCATAAATAGTAGGGCCCTGGTTTTTATTTTTTGATCCTTCAAATCGTCTAGTAGAAAAAAAGGGTTTTGCAGATTTTGGTCGTCGGCTGCCCTAGAAATTACCTAAAATCCTCACATCATCATTAGGTCGTTTTTCGTTCCACGAAAGAGCATAGGCCATCCATAAAAAGCCGCCGTTCTGTTCGTTGCCGAAGCTTTCATTTCCGTCCATTCTTTTTGTTCTTTATTAGCTTCAGCGATTACGGTGCGGCGCTACATTTGTGAGTCATCCTCTTTTCTTTCTTCGACCAATCTAGGCATCAATCTTCACTATATTTTTAATTCTCCATCGTTCTTCATTTCTAACCCTGTCTGACCACCTCACACCTACTATATGACATATGTTCACTTATGAAAACATTGAGTATTCTTTGCTTAAAAATTTGAATGTACACACTAATTAAACTCTTCCAATTTCCAATATTTAAAAATTGGAAATATTTGCAACTTTTTTTAAATAAAAATGAAGGAAATCGTGATACTGTATTAATATTATTAATTTTTATTAAAACCGGAAAACAACAATATACTATATAATGTACAAAGTTTAAGGTCAAATTTTTGTAAATCATTTTTACATTATTCTGCATTTATCCATTCATACTTTTATTGTTGTTGCTGTAACATTATTATTATAAACCAATGATGTTCATGTATAAATTATCGTCATTTTGATATAAATGTACCTACATACAACATATACATACTATGTACCTATAGAAATTGGAACATTAAACAAAAAAATAAGTTGTCAATTCATGTATTTGTATATTATAAAAATGATAATTTCCATTATCCACTATTATTAATGAAATTTTCAATTTAAAATCATTGTAATTGGCTTTTTATAAAATGTTTAACAACCAAACGTATATAATAATTGATACGAACAAAACAGTAGTTTTTTTTATTGTACACAATGGATCAGAGATAATACATAATTATAATAGATGAGTATAGATGACAAAGATATATAATTAATCAATATTTCGGAATTATGAGATTTCATTAAGTCTCTTATTTTTTAATATTTTTTTTTATAGTCATGATAGTTAAGTTTGAATGAGTTTCTAATCAAAAATCTTAATTTTCAAAAAGAAAACCTGTTTTTTTTTCTTATATGATATTTTTTATAGTTAATTAACAATTTAATTAATTAAGTATCTGTTTACTTATTTGTTGTGTAACGAATCATATAAAAATCGTTGAAATGAACAAGTATTTAACAAAATAATAGAATAATGGACATATCATTCGTTTTTTTGTTTTTTCTTTTGAAAATTAAAAGAATTAAGTTATTTGTTTATATCTTTACTACTTTGCTTTATTTAATTTATCATTAGGACCCGGATGTTTGATGCTAAATATTAGAAAATAGATACTTAAAAAGGATCAATACACTCTGTTTCAAAGCTATATAAACGAATTTGAAATTTTCCGTTTTCTCGAGAATGAATACTCCCTGTCATAAACGGTTTTTAAGGTCTGTAGATGAAATTCCAAGAAATTGACAAAAAACATTGTTTCATTATTATAACTGAACATAAATTTATTTAAAAAAATACCAACAATCAAATTAAAACTTTTGGACATTTATGGCCAATATTGCCCAATATGGGCGGTGGCTTGTTGATGGTATTAGAAGGGTACAATCAAATTAGAATCTTAGAACTCGCATTTACATCCACCAAAATGAACACTCGGGATTTTCGGGAGATCTTGAAGAACTGCCTGGATTTATTTATTTACTGTTATCCTGAAGAAAACCTGGTTTACCTGCAGGCCAATGAAAGAATTCACGTTTTTCGATCTACGCAAGAGTGGTTTTAGAGTTATACACATTAATGTTATGGAGCGACCCTCTTGTTCTCCTTAACCCGATGGAGAACATCTGGGGTTGGTTTATTCGCGAGGTATACGCCGATAACTTTTTTTTTAAGTTGGAACATTACCCCTAACTGTTCAAATTCGTCATTTTTAGTAGCCAATTTTGGGTTATCTTGATGATGGAATTTAATAACAAGTTTGTGGAAATTTTTATATATTTTTTTAGTGAACTGAAAAAGAAGCTTAGTCAAAATATAGTAAAATAGTCTTGTTTGATATCCAGTTCTTATTTAGTTTTCTTTTGTGTCTCGAATTTGATTGAATGGTATAAAACTTGTTTTCAAAACTCATCTCAGGTCATACATAAATTTATAAATTATCCTTTTTATTCCATTCGTAATTGAAATGGCTTTAAAGGCAACAAAAGCAAATAAATTATATTTATATTTAATCGAATTCAGAAGGATTTTTATGGAATTTTTTAATGATTGGCCTGAAAAACTTTTAACCATGAATGCACAATAATGTGGTAAATATAGATCCTATGTTATGTAATTTTTTTTTACTGAAAATCAAAATACGTACATAGCTACAACACTTAAAACTGAAAATGGGAAAACTAATTGCCTTTTTAATCCCAGAGGCTTTTAATTCTATTCGATCAATATTCGATGATTCTCTTTCAGAAAAAAAAAACTTTTTCTATTAGTTTCTGCTATGGGGTTGCATAAAAATCTATATTACTCATTATAAATCAGAAATCTACTAAGTTTTACCACCTTTTTTTTATCCAAGGAGCATCTGCAGGTGACATAATCAACATCGAAATGTCTCCACTTACAAAACCCTCTAGCTCTATTCCATTATACGAAAGTATATATGTACCACTATAGGTATAGGTTTGAGTCAGATATGACTATAAGTAAAAAGTTTTCCACCAATAATGGTCCGGAAAATATTTATTAATCAAAAATTCGTATTTTTTATGTTAATGGAAAATTGTTTGCTTGTTTTCGAAATTGACAAAATGCAAATCTTAGTGTTTCTCTTTGAAAAGAGAAACAAGAGAAAACATTACAATAAATGTAATGAAATAATTTTTTTTTTTTTGCTTTATCTGATCACTTGATTTGAATTAATGAACTTTATTTGAATATAAACTTTCGACGGATTTTTAAGTATTTATTTGTGTAAAATAACAAAAGTCCATTCTTATTTATAGAAATTTCAAAGTTTTTGTACCCGTATAATGTAAATCAAAGGGTATTACAACTTTTGTACGGAGTTTGTAACGCCCCTTAATATTCATCGTCTAAAGAAGAACTCAACACCATTGTTTTTCTCGTGAATTTCTAAATCGAAATACGCATGTCCGTCTATCTGCCCGTGTTCAACATTCCGGCTAAACTGCTGAAGCTAGAAAGCTGAAATTTTAGCAGTTTATTATGTAGTCCTAAAGTAAGATCACTATTATTTTTGAACCAATTTGGAAAAAAAATAGGAGAGGCTGTGGTACAGTGTGCACCTAATTTTGATATAAACCCATTCATTTACTCGAAAGATAGTCGAAATGTAATCAATTTTATGTCATTTCTAGGGTTTTTAATCATTTGTATTCAATTTTTATTTGTTGTGCAGACAAAATAGACTCGGACTAAATCGTAGATAATAAACAAGTACTCATACGGGTAAATTAAAATCGGCGTAGCCAATTATTGCTTCTTTACATGGTTTTTTGCAGTTTTATTAATATTGATGAAATTTATAGAAAATTTAATTGTTAACTCTTATTATAGAGTGAAGTTTGTCTAATAATAATTTGCATTTTACTCTTTTCTGTGAAATTTACATTAAAATTAAATTAAATTTTATTGTTGTTAGGTAATTAATAAAACTACATATTTGCATTATAATTAATTGAAAAAAGATTTTCCCAGTTTTATAATTTACATACAAGTTATTATTAAGATCGTCACGATCATCTTGTAATTTGTTGATCTGCTGCTAGAACTTTCGTCTTTCTTGAAATAATTTTAAATGCGAAACTAAGATTTTAATAAAATATTAAAATTAATATCTTCATTCTTCCAATTGCGCCACTGATTGTTTTTATTTTATTTAAATATTAATAATTACATTTTGCTGCGTTACATTGTATATTATACATATGTACATATTGTTGCTATTCAAAAAATCCAATAGTGGAATATTTTAACAAATGCTGAAAAAATAATTTTTTTTATTTTAAAATATTTCAAAATATCTACGTCTTAATTAAATCCATTTCGTAAATCTTCATTTGTTGTTAATTTTACTAATTTCGGAATGGTATGGGAGAAAACGTAAAACAAAAAAATTGTACACAAACAAAATATGGCTAAGTTAACAAATATAATATGATGGTAGAGATTGGAATGTAAATTTTTTTTTTTTTTTTTGTAAATTTGTTATTGTCCACACCGAAACTACGTAATCGTTTATGGATATGAAAAATGTGACTACGCAGGTTGTCATCAACTACATGTCTATTAAATACAAAATTATTTGTTGTGAATGATGTGATAAATGATATTGAATGTTTGCTGTGAAATTTTAAATCTATAGACTTCATCCATACATATTATATGCATTATCAGTTATCGTTATTTTACAATATTAAAAAAAAAAACATTCTACAGAATTTAAAGTTTAACACTTTGACGTTCCGGTCGTCGTATATATTTCTGAGCTATAACGTCGTACGACTGCCGGACCCTTTGATGTTCAAAATGTATGGACCTTAATGGGTTAACTTTTTCCGAAAATGTTGTTTGGTAAAAAATGCGAGCACTTTAAAATAATATAAAAATACAAAGTTTCAAGATCATATCTTTAGTATAAAGAAAATTCAAAATTTGGTCACTTTTTAAAGAACTGTCAAAAAAACGGTCAACACCCATTTTTTTTTTTTAATTTTCTTCCGTCAAAATGATCCAAGTTTTTTTTTTTTTTAAATAGCTCCACGATCAATAATTCTCACAAGCCGCCACAAGCCTAGTTTAAATATTCGTTTTGACCCACAGAGGTTTACACATCAAATATACACATGGCAGACAAAGTGTTAAAAATATTTTGGTAAATCCTTATGATATATTATTACTATACGGTCAGAATATTTGTCAGTTCATTCATATTACCTACTCCATACCGAGCACTTTAACAATAGCAGTAGTAGATAGACAAACATTTGATAATCTTGGGAATATATCAATTAGTACAGTTTTAATGTTTCATTGATTTTATAAAAATGATTAATATTATTGTCAATATATATTTAAACAATTTCCAAAACAATTTACCATTACATATTTTATTTATGTAAAGCAAATTTTGATTAATTTAAAAAATATGCCTGTTTATGGGCTTAATTCATTTTCAACAGAACTGCAACAAATTACATAAAATGAATTCGGCTTTTAAGTGCGGTATTAATTAATTGTTTTTATTTGTGGTATTAGGTATTGCAGTTTTTTTTTTATAAACATTAGTATCTGTAAAATATGTGAAAATTGAATGATTAATATATTTACAGTATTTTAGTTGGATGTAAATAATATAATTATTGTGTTAATACAATTTTCTATTTTGAAATTATAATATAATTTAATAGTACATAGGTATATTCTAGTATATATACTATACGAGCAAGAGCATACATTTATTGTGGTATTTACTGAAATCAAGCATTTCCTGTGTTGTATGTCAATTTGTAAAGTGAAATTTTGTGTTGTTACACAACAGCAAAAAGAAGAAGAAGAAGAAGAAAAAAAAATTGTCAATAAAATTGTTTTATTTGTGAAGAATTTTAAGTGATGTTACCTTATCTAAAACATAGTTTCAAGATTTGTTCCTGATTGTACATTAACTGTGGAGGCAACCATTTATACCAAGAATGGTGCCTATAGGAAGACGGTATCCCGCAGCGTTATGGAATATAGCGGGAACTGTAACACTTTGGATTGTAATCATTGCTGTCACGCAAGCAATCGCTGATACTCGTGGATTAACAGGTTGGTTTTAATTTCAATATTATTACCCCGTTTTACGTTCGAGTGTTACATAGTAAATGTTAAGCATAACCGTTTTTAGAACTTGTTTTTTTATCAATCATTTTATTATTTTCATAAAATTAATAATAAATTACCTACTCTAAAGATGGTATCTTGTATTTATTTGTATACTTTATGTTTCTACAATTCAGGACAGCATAGGAGTAAAATTTGTACCATGTAACGATTGTTGCGGTGAAAAATATTTTGATCTCCTTCGTACAATTAATCGCAATAACTTTTTTTAAAAGTTTATTTTCTCAATCTCGTCAAAAGCTATCTCTTGTTGTAAAGTTTGTGTGGTTCTTGTTTTTAGAGTTTGGCTAAAGGATAACAAATATTTGAATGTCAAGACATACCCCTACATTGTGAATAACAAAATATTACCATAATTTGTTACAATATTGAAAGATAAAAACATACACTTATATCACAAAGTAAGGGCACTTCTAAACAACTCCCTTATAGTTGAAGAATTTTTTTTCTTTCCATAAACTTGTAACACAAAAGTGTAATTCAAAATCGACCTATTGTTGTTCGCTTTAAGTGTTTTTGCACAAACATTTCGCACATTTTAGGTAGGAATTCCCTATCTCACAATACGCTATCGTCTCTGTGGACCTTCTTTAATATTGTATAAATCCAATATACTCGTCGTATATTAGAACCCAAACCCCCCCAAATCACCATCCACCATAGGGTAATGCCATCAAACATGTAACGTTAGAAACGATAAAATCACTTTATATTGGGGATATTAAAGAGCATGGTTTGGTTATGTCGTTATTCTATCGTGAAATGTGACACAATTAACGATCGTATTCCTTGTCCAATGATTTAATTTAATGTATAATTGTTACTAGTGATACATAGTACGTACTAGATGAAATTACCCTAAAAATACCCAATTCAGATGTGGTCGACATATTCGCTACATGAACAAGAGAGGCGTCCAGTTATTTAACTTGATGGAAATCGTAAATACATATAATCATAGTACATCCATATAATGTTATATCCATATGTATATTCCATTGTACATACTACATACATTACATACATACATATATACATATATGGTATATTTGTATACATACATATGTGAATATTTTGTATCTTATTCAGTACGAAAAATAATTTCC
>JANSTT010018984.1:0-12467 GCA_026745375.1 Platyura marginata | reverse complement strand
AACTTCGGCTTTAAAATGTTCAAAACCGTCCAAGAAAAAAACAATGCACCATGGAAAATATCCTGACATGGAAGCAGCAGTTTATAAATGGTTTTTGCATAAAAGGGCTAAAAACATACCAGTTTCAGGATAAATGTTGTTTTAATTATTTGTAGTAAGAGAAGAGCAAATTGTCTGTTGATTTAACTCCGTTTTTGCTTACATATTACCTTCCCTCGAAAACTCGAACAGTGGTGGAATTTTTCCATTCGAGTTTTCGAGGTTCTACTGTATATTCAAAAAAGTAAAATTATTTCAAAATTATACAGGGTGTACCGCCAGATGAGGGAAATCCTTTCAGAACGTGTTGTTGGGATCAGTTTGAGCAAATAAAATTTACAGGAGGGTGTCCCAAAATTTACCGTAGAGTAGGTAGAATGATTTTAAGTTTTAAACAATAAACAATTCTATCTAGCGTAAAGTGGGGTGTCGTAATACCCCACATATGCACTTGAATAAGAAAGAAGTCATATGCATTTAAAGATAAAAAACTACGTTTGTGCTTGTACCTCCCATAAAACAGCTAGGAATTTTACAATTTTAGGTTTACCTTAAAAATGAATGTCCCCTCTTAGTTACATTTATGGTATATTTCGGCAATTATTTAGATTTAATTAAAATTGTAGATTTCTGTTGAGCTGTTCAGCTGTTTTATTGAAGTTATAAGCACAAACATCCCTAAAACTTAAAATAATTCCGCCATCCCAACGGTCAATTTTGGATCACTCTTCCAGTACAATTTTTGGCTCAAATTGATCATGAAAAACACTTCTGAAAAGGATTTCTCTCATCTGACAGGACACCCTGTATATCGAAGTTATCGAGTAATTATCTTATAGAGGTACGTATGATAAAAAGGATTGTTTTAGATCTAGATTTCTAGATAGTAATCGTTAATTGGACTGAAATGAAAGAATTAGCCTACAAACGATAAAAGCTTGCAAAAGCACAACGTCGATAGGTTGTGCTCAAAATGTCCCTCGATTAATTTGCAATTTTCAATTTTTACTAAATACCTACTAAATTTTTACTAAATTCTAATACTAGTTCAGGACCGTACTCTGAAAATGAACGAGAACCGAGCCCAGGTAAAAACTATGGACGCTAATACGCAAAGCACAAGTTCAAGGGGCAGATCGAGAACGATATGAGTTAATACTACTGTACAATGAAGATAATCAATTGGCGTAATGTGGCAATAGATCGTATGGCCTGAAGACGATTTTTAGCAGACGCTAAAATTCAGCCAGAGCTATAGAACCATCTGGTAAGGTAACCATTATTGATTGCTTATTCCTCAATTTATATCCATAAATCTATAATTCAAATTATTTTGGTGTATTTGGAACTAATAGCGCTAAGCTAAGCTAAATCATAATTTTAATTTTTTGTTGACCCGAACTATCCCTTGCAATGATTTTTAAGGTTAAAGATTTAACGATAAAATATTTACCTAAAAAGATCGACAAAAAAAAATTTGACAGAGCATATTATGGAAATATTCTAATTCTACTAGGTAATCTTAAAATAATAATTAAAAATCTCATCTTTTAAATAAAAAAAAAATGAAATTAGACGATATTTACCACCATCAATAAATCTGCCACTGGAATTATCACATTTAACAGAGAAATTTCTTAAAAATAAAACCAATCTTAATTAGCATCATGTTTCCAAGTTTTTCATTGCACTTTTATTACACTGTGCACGACTCTATAGCAGTCTACTGAGTGCATATTTCATCTTTTTAAAAATACATAATTCACTCGATAATTTCCAATTTCTTAGACACCGGATGAAGATGAAAATAGAGATAGCGTGCAAGTTTTTTGGGGAAAAAAAATATCTATTTTGTTCTCATAATAGTTTATTTATTTATTTCAGATTTTCTTTTCTTTTTTTTTTGTTTTGTTGTTGTTGTGATCATTCACTAAACATACCAAAGTGTTTTTCTTGTATAAATACAAAGAGTTAGTTGACAAGGTTGAGTAATTGCTAAAATAAATTGCTCTACAAAAATTCCGTTAAATGATTGTGAAGACAGGAATAATTATTCGATTTTGAATAAACATCAATATTTTCTTAATTAATGTACTTATTTTGGATGAGATTATTTTCACAAATTATACACTAGACATGGCCGTTGCTACCATAGGTACAAAAGGAGCTTTAGAACCAGGCGCATGAATTCTTCTTCTTCTTTGGCATTATATTCCGAAGTGGGATTTAGCCTTCTGCACGTTTCCCCGCCACTCAGTGCTGCGTTGCGCCAATATTGGATGTTGATTTTTTGGGCATCGTTTGCTACACCATCGATTTATTTTACCCTTGCCTTGGCCTACCTCTGGCTCTCGAAAGTGGTGATTCACGAGTCAGGACATTATGCCAATATTAAAATTTATTAAACGTGAATTTTCTCACAATTTTTATATGAAATTGAGAAAAAATTCTAAATACAAAAGTTTTTGTTTTTTGTGTTGCATAAAAGGGATTTACTATTTTTGATCCACCGTTAACCCTTTGGATGGTGTAATTATTTTCCGTACAAAACTTATAGCCATCTATGCGTCTTTTTTTTCTTTTATTATCTCTCACCATCATTAGATTTTTCGAATTCCACCGTTCGAAAATCAATTCATTTTGCATAGTGGGTATGCTAAATTTCCAAATAAAAATTTAAAAAATTAATGTCTCTTTAGTTATCGATGTGTTGTTCGGACAAGTTATTTTTTATCATTAAAAGAGTCCAGTCTCCATTCGAAAAAAAATACCCCGATCAATTATTATGCTTACAAATATTTTTTTTTTTGGATAAAAACTGTTTTCAATGATCGGAGGATCCCTTGGGAAATGTAAATTCGAATCCAGTCTTAAATTTTCCAAATATATTATTTTTCAACGGTTTTCACGTCATTTTCCAATATTGCTTAAAATAATAAGCAATCAATGTCTTTTTTGTTTACAAATCTTCATACAAAATATATATATGAAAGAAGGAAATCATGTAATCATATTTGGTGTATGCTATCAAAATCTTTATTGCACATATTGTTTATGAAATGTTAGGTACAATCCAAAGTTTCTTCTGAAATATTTTTTTTTATATATAGTAGGTCCCATAGGAAAAAAGTTGGGGCGGTGTCAGGTGAAAAAAGACCTTTAAAATCAAATTAACATTTAAGTAACAAAATTTTTTATTTAAAATACAGTAGACTCTCGAAAGCGTGAACTCAAAAAAACAGGGGATGTTCACGGTTTCGAATTGTTCAGGTTTTCGAGAGACGATCAAAGTCATAAAAAAGCAATAATTATCAATGATTAACTTAATTTTGTTGAAAAAAGTTACAAATAAAATAATAAATTTAATATAAATTCAAAAGTAGAGTGCCCTTCAGCACTTATAATTCTCACTGAAATAATCAGTCATTTTTGTTTGAACTTTAGTTTTATTAAGGTGTCGCAAAATTGCTTTATTTTGAAGTTTTTTTATTGTTAATATATCAATCTAGTCTAAAAAAAAAAAAACAAAAAAAAAGTATTTAATTTTTTTTTATCCATATTTTTTTTTCGCACACGCGCACACAAAGATCGTCGAAATACTGATTTCATTTAAACAAAAACAAACGCGACGATTTACAAAAGTCCCGTTAGAATATTCTAAAAATAGACATCTTATAGTTAAAATTCCGTTAGAATATAAGAAAAATAAACATAGTTACAAATCTAATACAATTCTTGTGTCTGATAAAACAGAAAAAAAAATGTTTAGGTTTTCGAGAGGAAGCTGTACACGCTTTCGAGAGTTTCATACAAAAAAACGTGTTCAGATTTTGAGAGTCTACTGTATTTACATTACCGTATTAATCGTTTATTTAAAAATAAAAATTTTCTTTCCCCCATTATTCCATATTCCCCCGGCACGGGCACCACCACGGCGACAGCCACGCGAGGCTCCTTCCCCACCGTCACGGCGACCTCCGCGGCCACTGCCACCGTCACGGCCATCTCCGTGGCCACTACCACCGCCGCGGCTACTGCCACCGTCACGGCTACCGCTACGGCCACCGCCACGTAAGACCTCGTTACCCTCACGGCCGCTTAAACAATTTAAATCCCGCAAAGCTGCAACATTTCTTATTTTGGCCCCCCCTTTTTTTATTTTTAAGCTGTTTTAAATAAGCTCCTAAATGATCTGAAAAAAAGTAAATATGTTAAGTAAATATACACTCAAAACCAGTAAAGAAATAATTGGCAAAGAAATAATCTAATATTTGGACCCAGAAAAGGAGGGGTAAATTCTCTATTTCTTGTCCAATTTAAGTCATTTTAATATTCAGATAATTAAAATTCAATTCAAATTCAGAGAAGTTCAGATAATTCATAATTCAAATTGTTCAAAATTCAGACATTTCAAAAGTCATATAGATTAAAATTCAGATAGTTTAAAATTCATATAAATTAAGATTCCGATATTTTAAAATTCTAAAATATGAATCAATAATGAATTTAATGATAATAAATGAATTTTATGTTTATTTTGCATAAATTATCAAAGAAGTTACTAAGCCCTTCTGTTAAAGAAAATTGAAAAAACAAGAAATTTTCAATATCTGAATTAAAATTCATTAAAATTAAAATCATCTGAATTTTGGATTACCAGATTTTTTAATCATCTTAATTTTGAAATATCTGAATTTTAAATTATCTAAATTATTTTGATTTGCGTCCGCTTGGAACCAATTAACAACGCAAAGCGAGGTCTTGGTTTTTTCATTGCGTAATTTATGTAAAATCTGAATTATAATTGAGTGATTTTTTTTTGTTTAGACAAATTTTTGGAAATTGGAAGGAATTTCGCATTGCGTAAAATCTGTAAAATAACTTACCAATTTCATTTTCGCTTTTAATAGTTTTCTCTAGTATTTCTGTATTTCTTTCTGTAATTATTATAATTATAAATATTAAAATATATTATGATTTTAAATATAATACTCCTATAACTTACTTGCTGGAACAAGTTCTTTGGCAAAAGGATTCGGCACAAAATGTTGATGATTCATTTTCATTAGTCTACAAGAAAGAACCAGTGTTATGTATTATCTTTGGATTTTGGTCAGCAAACAGGTTTTATTAAGTAAATTGAATACAAATGATTAAAAACCCTAAAAATTTCATAAAATTGATTGCAGTGCCATAACAGTAAGTCGTGGAACTTTTTGATTTATAAATGAAATCTTCATTTTTGTATTCTCTATAATTATTCATTCCGACTATCTTTCGAGTGCTGTGCTGTTTTGTGCCCTCGTTTCATTTATTCTTTTTACGTGACCCAGTGACCCTGATCTTTGGGCCTTGACGAATCTCATGACCGATTCATGCTCAAAGATTTCGTCGATTTCGTCATTCATACCATTAAAACATTTTCAATTCTGGTTCCATGTATTCTTTTGATTATCTCTTTTTCGAAACTTTTAGTGTTATTTCATCCGATGGAATTAGTGACCAGATCTCACATCTATATGTCACAATACGGCCTTTTATCGTTTTATATATTAACATACTTAGATTCATGAAGAATAATCATAAATATCAAAAATACATAAAATATTCAATGCATATGTAGTGACTGTAGCATTTGATAGCCAAAAAGATAATTTAAAGTAAAAGTATAGCCAAAACCATAGTTGAAAGGTTAAAGAAAATCATTATCTCTAAAGTAAAGCAAAAAGGAGATCGTACCTCCAATGAAGACGCTCAACAATAACTATAACTTTTTTTTATTTTTGGCAGCATGTTGTATAAAATGTTCATAGGTAAAAAATGCATGCTCACAAATTGACTACGTATTAAAACCAGTAAAGAAGAAATAATTGGCTAAACCGATTATAAAATACCCGTATGAGGGAGTACCTATACTTGTGTATTATTTACTACTTTGTCCATGTTTGTACAACAAAAATATATTGAGTAAATTGAATACAAACGAATAAAAATCCTAGAAATAACATAAAATTGAATACAGCGCCATAACAGGGGATTGTGGAACTTTTTGCACTATATTTATGAAATGTTCGTTTATTTTATTATTCTCTACAATTTTCGTTATATTCGTTTTTTCCGTAATTCGAATATTCTTTGAGTAAATAATTAAAAACCATAGAAATTACATAAAATTGATTGCAGCGCCATAACGATAGGTAGTGGAACTTTTTTGTCTTTGAATGAAATATTCATTTTTGTATTCTCTATAATTGTTTTCATATTCATTTTGTCTACATTCCGAATACATTTCAAGTAAATGAACACAGTACCCCAGGCCCCCCGTATACCTTTACCTATACCTATTATATTATTTAAACCTGGATAGACACTACCAGAACAAAAGAATATATATATTATCAGACAGCCAGGCAGTGCTCCAAGCCCTGGGCTCCTGTAAGGTCCAATCCAAGCTTGTATGGGACTGTCTGACTAAACTGATAAACCTGGGAAGCACCAATAAGGTAACTCTTCTTTGGGTGCCAGGACACGAAGGCATCGCGGGAAATGAAACCGCAGACGCCCTCGCAAGAGAAGGCGCTGCAGCCACCTTCATCGGTCCAGAACCATTCTGTGGATTGTCCAAAGGAACAATCAGAAGGGCATCAATGGACTGGGAAGAGGGCAAAAAGCGGTCCCACTGGGAAAACATCCCTGGTCAACAACACGCGAAGAAGTTCATAAATTCGCATTCTCATCAATTAGTTGACAAGCTGCTTAGGCTTCATAAAAACAGCCTTAGAATCTAAACTGAACTATTTACAGGTCACTGCCAATTGAGATATCATTTCCACAAAATCGGCAGAATATCTGCTTCTGTCTCGAAGAAGACTAAACAGCGAAACACATACTCTGCGATTATCCGGCCTTGGCCCATAAGAGGCTTCGCCACTTAGGAGGCTACATTCTGACTCCAAATGACATCCAACAGAACAGACCCTCTCGGGTGCTACACTTCATTAACAACACCTCGCTAATAGAGGACATTTAAATATTAGTAGGGGCATCTACAATATATCTTTTAGGTCTCAGTGATGAAGGGTCAACAGCCCTACAGCCCCCTCCCAACCTAACCTAACCTATTATATTATTATTATATTTTTTAAACAAAAATTAACCCATTGCGTTATAAAAATTGGAGGCGAAACATATTAAAATGAACAATGGCGCCAAAACAGCTAGGCGCAGGCCTGGATATATTATCAAATACAAGGCGGCATCTCTAGACAGAACATATAGTTTTGAAGATGCCAAATGCCTTGCGTCAAAATTTATACTTTCATAATTTCACATAATTTATGTTCACTACGACAATACGTCATAAACAATATCAAAATATTTTTGTAATAAATTTCTGTTTTTTTTTTGTTTTTTTAATTTTTAATTGCACCCCCTTTACCGACATGTGTTTTTAATATGTTTCTTAAACAGTTAATTCATGTACGTCTTTAATTGGAATTAGCTGCTCTACGGCATGATTTACGATTCTTTAAGATTTTTTGAAAACAAATAAATTGTCACTCAGTAAATCATCCTCAAATTTCCATTTAAATTGGTGCATTTCTCTCTTGTTTGGACACGTTGCGAGCTATAGAGCTTTCCTTTATTTTTCTTTATGGCGTCATGTTTAATGATCTGGAACGCGTTTTTTTATTCTGTTCGTTTTTATGAACTTATAACGTTTTTTTTCTTTTTTTTAGTCACATATGAAAGGTATTTTTATTTATTATTAAGAATATTTCAATAATATGACGCCATTCATATTTTGCTTATTTATGATTTATGATATCTTATTAAAAATATTACAGGCGTTGAATTATATGATATTTAAGAGAAAAATTTGACAGTTTTAAAAAATTAATTTTTATGAATAGAAAACAGACAAATGATATCAATGTGGATGGATATGAGTCGGAAAGAAACTTAATTGATAAGTTCATAGTTGCTATAAGTTTTAAAAAAAAATTATTTTTGCGTTATTAAAAATGGACAGATCGATTGATGGTTGAAGAGAATTTGTAACATTTTTTTTTTAGATTCGAAGTTACCATAATAATATTCGGTAGGCGGAGAAGTACAATTATGCTTCTCCTTCACTATAGGATAAAATTGTACGTCAGATACGCAGGTACATATCGACGGTTATTTAATAAAATGGATTTTTCAAATTCAAATTTTTCAAAGGAGAGAGAAAAAACTCCACAACATTTCAACGATGAGATATAATAGGGTCCGTTTAAAAAGCGGGGAAAAACTAAATTTTTTCGCGAAATTTACTAAAACAGTGTTGCCAGATAGTGTCAAATATCCCAAATTACAAAATTTCATACAAAAACTATTTTTGAAAAAAATTAATGTTAGGGCCTTTTGTCAAATAACCATCGATAAAGTATAATATTGTGTAATTAGTAAGCAGGAACGATTTTAGATTTTTTGGATTAAAGAAATTTGTTACTATCTTCACTCTAAAAGTTTATCGTAAGTTTGAACTCACTATACCACTAATACCAGTATGGAGTTATAATGTAAATGTTAAAATAGTTACAGGAAAATTATATGATTGCAGCGCCCTAATGGTTGGTCGTGAAACTTTTTCCTCTATGAAATAAATGTGTGTTCATGTATTCTCTATCATTTTTGTCATATTCATTTTTTCTCTATTCCGAATATATTTCGAGAAAGTGAATTGATTTATGTCAAAATTAGGTGCATGCAGCAGGGTTGCCAAGTGGAAGGTAATTTTATCCTCGGAGAAGGTTGGACAGGTAACCAGAGCATCTAGGAAGGTAATTTCTAATTCCCAGTCTATATCACAAATATAATACTGGTTTGCCAGGAGATCTACTGGGCTAGAGGTGTTTGTTCAAATCTACCGGATTTTGTTTTATTAAATATTTAATACTTGGTTTGAATGAATATAATTTACCTTCTGTACTGTCAATAAAATAATACGAGTATAAAAGTAGGAACATTAGATTAGTATTATAATTATGTTATAATTTCCAATTAACATAAGATCAAACTTGTTTAGAAGAAATGTAATAAGAAACTAAGTTTTTACTTCAGGAAGGTTATCGTCACCGAAGAAAGTAGGTAATTCTTGCAGATGTTGAAAGTAATTCAAAAATTTGATTTGACAACACTGGAATGCAGTAATATTTTACCTTGGTAAAGAAAACAAAATACAATTTGATTTGAAATGGCACTGTCTTCATAATATTGGTTAGTAATTAGCCAAAATGTCACTATAGCTGTTTGATTGAGATTTTTGCCATTTCGTCTAATTATCGAGATTTGTTTAGGAACTGTTGAAAAGATATGTACATGACGTTCAAACTGTTGTTTTTATATATTAATTATTATTAATTAAATTAATCACATATCGATGGCCTAGTTTAAATAGGTCTCAACCACCATTTTTCGAAAAATACGTTTTTTTTTGGCGCTGTTAACTGTTAATCTAGTACTACAGGCATATAATTCTGTTAAATATTATTCAGTCTATTTCTCTTTTACAATAAGGCCGGTCGTCCACTAGATGCGTTTTCATACGAATTGCGTTCATCAGAAATATGACGAATATATGCGAATGATCCAAATACACTGAAATGTATTAAGCATCGTCCACTGTATGCGATACAATTTGTGCGTTTTCGTCCGTTTCCATCACAACTGCGAACTATCCCATTTTGATGGGATTTTTCGTCCGAATTCATGCGAATTTTGACATAATTGTTCAATGAATGTTTGATTCAAACGAATTGTGTTTTGTTATTTTACGACTACGAATAATTGTGTTAATATTTTTATTTTTTTTGGTCAAAAAAAATGGTAAACACTATAAAATTAATTAATTTAATACATGTAATTCGGACGAAAACGCATTCAGTGGACAAATACCAACATATGCGAATTGTGACGAACTGGTTGGTTACATTTCTGATGAACGCAATTCGTATGAAAACGCATCTAGTGGACGACCAGCCTAAGACTTAACATTACAAATAAATGTAATGTAGTTGATCGGGCGGATGCATCAAAACCGAAATAACATTCGAAACCGTCCATTTTGTAAATTACAAAATGGCCATATCTTCATTTTCATTTTCATTTTCAGGGCACTTGAGGGGTAAATCTCACAGAATCCACCCTTAGAATGATTTGGTATATTTTTGCAAATACGATATTTGGATTATCAACAAAATGTCAATAATATTTTGATTTAAATTTAATTTTAATTTACTTTTAAGGAAATTGAATTAAATTTCAAAATAAAAACACACATGAAATTAATAATTACTGCAAGTACTTTACAGGTAATTATAAAATTAAAATTTTATGTACTTAGGTATGCAATAAATTTGTTGCTTCCACACTAAAAAATAAATGGAACCATTGTTTTTATTTTCAAGTTTTGGATATTTTTAACCATAAAACTGGAATAAAATTGTTTGTAGTAAGTATCGCTCGATCACTCGCTCGTCTGTATACACACTAACTGAAGAACGCGTTGAGCTTGCGACTTGAAATGTTTGTAGTGGCGTTTTTGAACGAGTTGCTTGGTATTGAAAATGGGCAAAATGGCCCTTCCCTTCAACCCACTGTCATAATTTTTTTTTGGAAAAATACCTGGTTTTTTTTTGTTTTTTGGGGAAAGGATAGAGATGATTGAGGAAAAGTAGTTTAGTGTGGAAACCGTGCAGATTTTCTTTGCACCTTTTTTTAATAACTATATTTAATTTTAATAAATATGTATGTTTAATATATATCTATGTATGGTATATAGTACATTTACCAACCAATGGTTACTTTAACATTATTTTTGGTAAAAATGCTAAATGCTCACTATCTCCTTGTAGTAATACTATATTTAAATTTTAATTGTTTTGACGTCATTTTTGTCAAAAGTAAAATCAAATTTATTTAAAGAAAATATCGAAGTTAAGTGTAATAAGATCTTTTTTTCTAGCCGTTCATGCCAATATTGTTACAAATCCAAGTGATTGCGGAAGTATTTCAGACAGCATAAAAGCCAAATTTTGTAATAATTACTGCGTACTGTCGGAAGAAAAAGATTATGGAGTATGCAATTTGACGACAGGACTTTGTGAATGCTCGATGGGTATTGATGATCCACCCAGAGAAGTTGTTTCAGTATATCTAACAATTGATGACCCTGACCTTTGGAATTCGGATAAAGGAGACTATCCCGTTTGATTAATAATTAATTTGAAAAATGATTGTATATTTCAAATTATTGCAATTTTAAAATGTCACGATTAATTTTTTGTTAAGATTTAAATAAAATAAATGTTTTAATACCGACAGCCTTACCATTATTTTTATGGATTTTTCTGTTAATGTTGAAAAATTCATTGTGAGCTAAAACCCCTTTTTCATATTCCCAGAATATTCACTTTTATCCATAACCCTTTCGAAACCAAGTCCAATACAGTAGACAACTCTTCTATTAATTTTTGAATTTTATATCCACCAAGGTCTTAATCGACGCAGAATAGATAGATATCGCAGTCATCTTTATATCCAACCTAGTCTTTGTTTGATGTTTATTTGCGAAATATGTGCTGACAAAGTGAAAAGTTTTGTTCCGAACGAAAAAATTATTAATTGTTGGAAAAAAGGTAGAATTGAATATAAATCATTTTACTGAATAGTAACTAAAATGTCTAGATTCAGAAAAACATTGAGTGCACTTGTTTTATTTATTATTTATATTGGTTTTTTTGCCAAAAATCAGCTCCATTCCATTGGACACTGGTGATAGACGACTGCACTTTATGTGAGCCGCTTGTCAGGAAATTTTCAGCAAAGATGGCCAAATTGTGCTCACGAAATGGTTCCATAATAAAGCCGTCTATATGACCTCCAATGTTTTGCAAGCAGAGCCAACTGACATCGTTAAACGTCGTGTTCGCGGTTCGAGGCAGAGAATTGGTGCATCCTGGCAAATCGCGCTACGACAACATTAGCCGCTGCCGCTTGAAAGGTTGAACTTGGAAGTCTCTTATCTTCTGAAAAATAAGGTGTATTTGTGCCTGAAACGTCACCGCAATCACTTTGCAGAGTATCATTTGCACTAAAATGCTCTTTTTTCGATCAGTTTTCATATTGATATACTAAAAATTGAACGAATTCATCTATATTTCTTTACTTCCAATATAAAACGCGTTTTTTATTCATAAAAAAATTGTTTTCTACCTATTCTCTCAAGAAATTTTTCTCATTAGCTCAAATAAAGTGGTACCATTTATCACCAATGTCCAACCAGTTGGACCAGGTGTACAGCATTTACCTGGGGCCTTAGCATGAGAGTCGTGACGAGAACGAGAACGAGACAAAATGAAAGTTTCGTAGCATGACTGTCGATA
>JANSTT010018983.1:0-12468 GCA_026745375.1 Platyura marginata | reverse complement strand
TATGTATGTAGTTTACAAGTGACTGATTTACGAGCCCCATGACAGTGTTTGCGGCAATGGTTAATAATGGGATTATACCACTGCTCCCTTTGAATTAAGTGTATCGTTGACTAATCTTTTACAATTAAGGGTAATTTTGTTGGTTACCTGTGACCTAAATCCTTCCTGTATTATAATAGCGTTTGGTCACTTCATTTGCCCAAAATTTGTGTATAATATAAACGTTAAATACTATGAAAGTAATCCAGATAGTAGTTGATTTATTATACTTAAATAAACAATTCATTTTAGGGAAGAGCATAATCATTATACCCCGATAGTTATTTGTTTATTGTATAGATAGCTGGATAATATGATTAAAAATAAATATACCTGTGTACGTACATATGTATGTGTGTTGTCATATATATACGTTAGCCAAACCCCACACGCCCCATTAAATTAAAGAACAAATTAAAAAATTACCCAGGTTTAATCTATATGACTAAAAGCTGATCCTTTTTTTAGAGGAATTTTAAAACAAAACATTTCAGCCTTTCAATGAAAAGAATACAAATTTTTATAGTATGTGTTTATTAAATAGAATACATCAGGATAAAATTAACATTGAATTGATTTATAAAGATTGCCTATAGGAACTGTTAGCAAGGTATTAGGAGGCATTTTCCAATATCATCTCTTCAGTATGAAAAATTGCAATTATGTTCTAGAACGGTTAGTTTCCATTTTAAAGCAAATCCTACTTTTGATTTTTTTCATATTCGACCCTTATATTTCCAGGGTCCTCCAAGAAAATAACTATAAACAAATTTAATACTTTTTCATCTTTTATATTTTTTTTAAGTAGACCAATCTTTATCCTATCGATATCCCTAACAACTTTTATCTAGCATAAGAAATGGATTTTAGAGATTTCTTTTCCCGAGACTCTACATTACATCCAAAACTTCCTCCTCAACGAAAAATATTCCTATATGTCAATTTTTTTAAATTTGTAGTAACATATTCTGAACAAGACTCAATTTTAGAAGTTTTTTAATTGGTGAATAATTTTAATTTTCAAACAACATTTTTTTTCTATCTATGCATGAAAAACACGGAAAAACTGTCTATTTTCATTATTTTCAAACTTACATATACATAAATATGTAACATGTTACATGACATATGCGTATATACCATTTTTTTCTACTTCTATGCAACATAAGCATCATACATCATTTATATAAAATTTACTACAAGTGGAAATCATCAAGGCATTATAAGCAACCTGCACCCCTTTTAATTTATTATGAATATGATATAATCAGACATTATCCCAAACACTCATACCATCCCTTAATTTTTAACCAACAAAAACACTTATATGAGCTAACGAACTTGAACTAGGTCCATTGTTATTTACGAATGTACCATACACATTACACATGTTAGTAAAAATCCTACTTTGAATTTCAAATTTTGCTGTTAAATTGTTGGGTATTGTTATTCTAGTTTTATTGAGTTTAATATCTAAATGCAGTTATTCGACCTGAATAGGATGAAAAATAAAAATGTATTTCGAAGAAAATTGCCATTAAAGGTAACGATAAAATTTAATGTGCTAGTAGAAACAGAACAATACCTACGTGTATAAAAATGTAAAAGTGCAAACTTGCAGAATTTTTAAGGATTCGGTAAATCTCTATGTCGGCGGTAATGGTATGGCATAAGTACATTACCTTGCGAAAGAAACTAATGTGTCTTTAGTGGGTTGTTTGTGGTCTATATTCTCACAAGTGGAACATTATTATTTTTAATTTTAGTGTGATACCTACATACCTACAAACATTTTTTCTGTGTAGATTTCTATAAATGAAGCTAAGAAAAACTTATATAGATGAGTTGTCAGGCAATAGGCATGTTTGCTATACGTGACGAAATTGATTTTATGATATAAATTGGTATAATGCTCCAAAGAAACTAGTACTATGCCAGTTGGAGTGCTGATAACGCAATTTTCATATTTCATTTTCGCGTTCTTAAGAATAAAAATTTCATTCATAGACAGAAAAGTTCCATAACTTACAATAACGGCGCTGCAATCAATTTTATTCTTCTTTACTGGTCTTTTAAGTATTTCAATTTTATATTTTCGAAACACAACTTGGTCATGACGTTCTCAAGGATACTTTTTTTTTACTCTTATGTAAAATTTAAATTCCGATTATAAAACGAATAGAGCCAACGGTAAATGTTTAAGAAACTATTATCATCATATGTACTTATACTAAAAAATGTTGTGTAATAGCAAATGTTCATCATTTCAATATTCTTATCTAGAATTTTCTTAATCTCTAATATAAAAGCATATTTTTCCCAATAAAATGTATTATCTCTGCATTACAATCTTAATCTTCTGAAATGTATTTACAATATATATGTAATATAGGTATACTACGTCATACAACCCCTACAGCTAATCCTGATAAATGTTTAGTATTTATAGATTGATAATAAAAGAAAGATAAATGGGTTAGACAGTACATAATATTGGGTATTATATTATGTATATTGTATATGTACTGTATGACTCTATTTATATACAATTTTGGATAAGTATAGTATAGTTGATCATTAAGTTTTAATTTATATTTGGTATTACAACGAAAGTAGTAGATATTGAGTAAATAATTAGTAAAAAATATTATATTGACATAACCTACATTAATTTGTGTTCATAAATATTGGGAACCTTGTCGGTTAACGTTACACGTATTTAAATACTTTGCTCGCCCGAACAAAGTACAAAAATGTTCGTATAGTGTAAAATCACCCTCCATTTGTGAAAAGCGCTAAAAGTGGTGATATCCGGTAAAATGTACAGAACGGTACTTTATTCTATTTAGAAAAGACTTTTTTTGTTGTTGCCAAGATTAAAGATTAATTCCATTTGGTTTTTAATTCAACACTTCCCCAACAAACAATTTAAGGACCTAGGTTTGAATGTAATGTCTGTTTAATCTGTTATTAGGGAACGAAATTCGTCTAATTAATTATAATTAAAAATGTTACAAATTTGGTTTTAACGTTAAAGGATTTTTGATCAAAATAAGGATTAATTTTCCCATTGATATGAAAATCGTGGATAGTTATAGTTCTGGCCAAAGGAATGAAGGAGGTATGTACATATGAACGTGAAAATCACACAATAACTTTAGTTCAGACCAGCCCCCCATTTTCTATTTAACAATTTATTCTAATCATACAATTGTTTAGTTAATAAATTTTAATTCAGCCGAACCTACAGCCTCAAATTTTAATAAAAGTTAAACAGAACATCAAATCTAAATTGAATTTTAAACAAGGTTTAAGGCTTGAACGACTTACAAAAGTTTTAACAAAAAATACGAAAATTGTATTTTCCCACCAAAGACCAAACCAAACATAATATTGTTCGTACAAATACCTGTACAGTTCCCACCTTAATTTACCTCTATATATTTATATGTATGTACGGTACTACCAACAACGTTCTCTCAAAGCTTTTTTTTTTCATCTCATTCATGTATTTTTTTTATTTTCCACAGGGATTTTAATTCACAAGAAAAGTTTGGTTAAGTTTATCTGTTAAAAATAATTCAACCTGTTATAAACGTTCATCATGGTAGCGCATAAATAAGTATGACATTTATGTGGTATTTTGATTAATGTACATAAAACATATTATACACGAGTTTAGGCTCATACCCCTATACAAAGATGGAAAAAAAACAACAACAACAAAAAAAACAAAAATTATTCTATAATTTTTCGACAAGTGGGAAAAAAATGCCCAAGTCCAGTAATAAAATATTTAACATCAATTTCAATTTAGCTGGCGAAATATTATTCACAGTGCCTTATTACTTAACGTTGATGTAACTTTGTGTATAGGAGGGCAAGTAAATAATGCAGCATCATATGATATAAACTGAATCCCAGAAGAATTGGGAATAACAAAGCAGAGAATTTCATGATTCAGGTGAAACCATCATATAGTGTAATGTAACATGTAACTACACAATATAGATGTACATACATACATACATACATACATACATACATACATACATACAATAGCTATATCTGTAATGAGTTATGATTGAGGTGTTACATAATAAATGTATATGACGGGTATACTAACACGCATTGCTCTAGTAGATTTGATTTAAGAACATTTTCTTGCATTTAAGATTTTCCCATAAAATGTAATAGAATATTTTAATTAGGAGATTACTGGTGTAATTTTTTTGTGTCATGTTGCATGTTAGTGTACTGCACTATAAATTTATTGGAATAGTTTGGCAGTAAGACACCATTTTATATACTCGTACCTAATGGTTTAAAATGTTCTTAAGTCGTTTAATTGATTATTAAATATTCTACCAAATATTCAATCTTGTCTGTAAGCCAAAATAACATTTAACTCAGCTAAAGTTTATATTCAGGTCTAGTTTTAAATTTTGAATAATTTTGAATATTTTTTTTAATAATTTTTGAACAACAAAACGTCCATCTTTGTATGGTTTTTACTAAATATAATGATTTCAATAATTTATTTTGAGCACACCACACTGCAGACAAAGCAGCCTTTTTATCCCTTCATTTCGGCTATTTAGCCTTGGTCTTCTAGTGGGAATTTGGGTATTGTTAATAATTTTACCTTGTAATTGGTCTGTGTATGCAAAGCCAAACTGATTTAAACGACACTCTAACAAACCCAAATTCAAATTCATATAACTATATTAAATGGGGCTAGTTTAAGGATTGAGGGTTGCTAGCCAATATATAGCTTACCTTGTAAGTGTAATTTAATTCTGATTTTTTTTTTCTGTAATTTTCTCAAAATTCCTACAAGACAATTTTCGTAATTTTATATGGGACGTACTAAAAGTGATAACAGTAGATTCAAAATGGTTGCCTTATATTATTTAACACTAAAAACAAAACAAAAATTTCTGTATACATTTTTTTAAAAATTCATATAAGAAATGTAAAAAAAATTTTATTTTATTTTAATTTTGTAATAATTTTCATTATGGAACATAAAATAAAAAAACTTTTTAATTTTTAAAGTTTATTCGAAAACACATATAATATTTTTTTCAAAGGGGGTCACATAATCATAATAAAAAAACCAAGAAGGTTTCATTCGCTATTCCTATTTTCTTACCGTGCTATTATTACTTCTTCCAAAAAACCAATAGTCAAACACAAAAATTAATTTCTTTTATTGAAAGCATCCCACCAAAAAAAGAAATTGTTAATATTTGTTATATTTGTTAATATTTATTATTTATTGCAAGCAATTATTTCATAAATAAAGGCTAGCTGTAAAACGTCTCAACAGTAGCTTCTCAATCATGTGGTCAAATATACCGTCATATGTACATGTGGGTCACTGTGTTTAAATCTAAAATTAAAAAAAAAAACAAAATTATTTCATTGAAATTCACAACTAATCGGGAGTGGGTGTAAAATTACATCAAAAACAATAATAGACAAACAATAATAAGCGGATACAAGTAACCACGTGGCATAAACGCCCATCGGTAAAAACAAATACATACAGAATACAGAGGGGAATGCTGTGAGTAGGCGGGATAAAGTAATGTTCCATCAGGAAAATAGAAAATGAGAGTAGAAAGGCTTTTCACCGGAAGAGAGTATACATTTGTGGGCAACAGGAAAAACCAGGCGAAAGCTTACATTAATGTTCTGACAGAGAAACTAAAACCGTCTGGCTTTATCTGGTATTTGAATCGTCGTAAACTGTTTATACATTATGTATGTAGGACTGTAGAGGTATCTACGTATTAAGTTTGATCTTTACCTAAATATAATTTCAATAGGGATACGAAACAATAATGATTCTGATAAAATGTAGATTCAACAGTTGTTGCTCTTTAATTTCTTATTGAATGAATTTTTAAAGCTATTTGTATAAGAATTATCGCGGTACTTTGTGGATCATCGCGAACGTCATCAGCACTAGAAGTTATCTGTGACGATAATGCAAGATTTATTCTGGATTAGAATCTTTTTGGATAGATCTTGAGCGTAGATAGTTTATATAATATTGTATGCGTTCGTAGTTTAGGCAGATTGTCAAGATGTCCGTCCCCTCAAATTTGATCTAGTCTGCCCTTTTTTGAGAATATTGTAAATTGCCAACATATTTTACGCTTTAGGACATTTGATATTGATCCAGGAATAATATGGAATTGGAAGTTGGAAGGGACTTAAGTCACATAAGCAGATAGGCTCCGAAACGACTATATAATATAGCTGGTCTTAATTGAAATTAAAGGTGATTTTGGGGATGCAGACATAGTCTTCGTTATTTTTAATTAAATTAATTTGAAAGAAAGCCATTAAATAAGATTAGCTTTTTTATTATTTCGTCACTCACTGATTACTGATTATTTCGTTTTCTTCATGAATTTTTTAATTAGTAATGAAGGACTTCTCTGGTCGATATTTCGCACAAAAGAATATCCTTCTTTTAATTAAAAACTTTCGGATACATTTTTTTTTTAAATAATTATAAATAATTACTAATTTTTAAAAAGCTCGAAAACTATTTACTAATTGTTAAAGCAATTAGTTCGAGAGTCAAAAAGGAACTAAAATAATATTTAATATAAATAATCTAATTACAAAAAACCGATAACTTGATTTACCAAAACTTTCAAGGAACCAAGTATCCATAAATAAGAAGCTGAGTGAATAAGCCGGCCACACTAGCATCAAAATTTAGATTAACTATATTGGCATAGTACATCTTTTAATGTATAATAATTCTAGATATGCATAGATTAAAGCATATAAATTAAATGTTAGTTGTAAAGCATACAATGCTGCATGGCTTTAGGCATAATTATTCCGATAGCCTATTCAAAATATGATATGCGAGAGTCGTGTGTACTAAATGTTAAATCCTTTACTTACTTACCTTCAAATAACTTTGTTTTGAATGCATTTCTATAGATAATGTTAAGTGCATAATAGTCCAATAATAATATATGATATGTCAATGCAATGTAAAATATGGATCTATGGATGTTGTTTTGATTAAAATGCAACTATAGTAAATATTTAAATTTACAGCCTTTAGCTACATAGTTTAAGAAAAACCAAATGAAGAACCACCATTAAGAGTTCAATTTAAAAAAGATACATTTTTTTAGTAGATTTAATAGCGTAAAATATGAATTAAGTTCCAATAACAACAAAGTATTCAGAGCATAGAAGTGAATAATGAGTTCAATCAATTCAAAAAAAATTATCGCTTTATCTTTAGGTATTCTTAATTGTTAGAATTACACGTTTTGCTGTAAATTGTAAATTCTTTCAAAAAGCTGAACCAATTCAATTTGGATTATTTCAGTAGAAAAAAATCATGAAAATAGGAACAAAATTCTAGCTCTTATTAGGAATTTGAAATTAAAATCGGGTATTTCCATAAGAAAAAATATTGAAAAGTCCATAGAATGAAATTTCTACTAAAATTGGGACTTCTGACAAAAAAATAGGAAATGTAAATCTCAGATAACATCTGACTTTTTTTTCAAATTTTTAAAATTTTCCAAGACAATCCATAATTTTTTTTTTATATTTTGCAATGAGATGTGAACTTTTTAGCGTCGAAAAGTTTCGTAAACACTTATTCCTTAATTTTCAAATATGTACATAGATATACCTACATATGTATATATAAATCGATAATAATCTATTATTTACTACTCTATATATTATTATATAATAAGTATGTTAATATAATTTAAGGTACCTTCATTGTATATAGTAATGCAGATACATAAGTAATCTCTATAATTTTAAAGTAAAGATTTTATATAAATGAAATTTTCTATATAAAGTAGAACGGAGCTTTTAAGCAAACAAATAAGTCAATATCTACTCAGTAAAAGAAAATATTATAAAATCAGTCCCAACAGCATGGCCGAAATCCCAAAGCCACCCTCTCTCTATGTTTGATAACCCCAATCTTGTTGTCATGGCAATTTATACCTACATCAAGTGGAGGAAACATATAGCTGCAGAGAGAAACATAATGGTGCAAATATTCTAGTATTGTATAGGTAGTAGATTTTCCTACTCTAACGTAACTTTTACTTTTTCGTTTTCATATATACATACATATATACATACATACATACATATATACGTACATATAGGGATTTCTTTTGCTATGTGCGTACATATGTATATAAAACATCACTAGTACCTACAGAAGAACAAATTATTTGTATAATTGTTGGAAAAAAAAATATCATGTCGCTATGGATAATTGTACACAGTATATGAATAGAATATGAAGTATGTATGTATGTATATTTATGCAATAAATTAATTAATTTAAAATAACACTAAAGTCCATATCCATATCAAAAACAATTGTAATTCAATAAACACTTTGAATTCATATCAAATTCAATAATACATTCCAAGTTCCTATTGGATATTATATTCACATTGTTTAGTTTATTAAATTGTTCTTCTGATGTTTCAACTATGGTGTACTGTATAAATGTACTTTTACTTCCTTAACTACATGATACTTATATGTACATATATCGGGATACTATAAACTAAATGCACATATAGCCTCTGGGCGGACATCTGTTAACTTACAAATTGGAACCGCATGCACAACTTATAAATAGGTAAATTCAATTTTCCTTACAAGAGGGTTAGTGCAAGTTTATAAATTTGTAATTTCTATTAGAGAATACAATACAAGGTCATACATCCAGTCCAGAGTGTTTGTTTTGTTTTGTTTTTGTTTTTCCTTCCTTCATATCGATATATTTACATTATGTACATAACTAACTATATACAATGAGAAATCCTGTCTATGTATGTGTAAATTGAAAACTTTTTTTTTTTAGAAAATATTTAAAGGTATCACAACACAATACCAAAATTGAGCGATCATGTATAAGATGGTCTTGATAATTTAGATCGTTGTCATAAAAATTATAAACCTATAGTTCAGGAAGGGCAAAACTTTTTGGAACGCGTGCCCAAAATACAGAGTAGGCAAAAAAAATGTTAAAGTTAATGGTAGATATCTGCGCTAAAAAATAAAAATAAATTTTTCGAACCAAAAGGAAAACAAATAGTAGGGGTCCTCTTATTCTTCTATTATAATAAATGTAGGTCATCAAAAATTTCTGATCAGAACGATGTGTCAACTTAAACGTATCTCAAAAATTACCGGAATTAAGACTTTGATGGTAATTTGTTCACATATTTATTCTACGGAACTTCACAAAATTCGTTATTTTTTGCTAAATTATATATCGACAATTTTCGCGCTTTTATATTTCGTTCCACATATGCCTCTAATAGAAAAATTAAACAATTTTTTCGCTTCCTTGAAAAATTTAGAAAAATGCGATACGTCCGATTCAAAATGAGGGATCGATATGTATACTTGTACAGTACACCCACAAGAATGGAGACCAATATGGAGGGCCCTTAATTATTGAATATTCACTCAGAGACTCATTGAGTGTATTATTAATCCAGGTGTAACAAATTTGAGCTTTTGCAAAATTAGTTTTAAATTTCAAAATATTTTTTAATATTAAAATCAATAAAATGTTGTCTAAATGTAAGAGTAACTAGAATTTTGAGGTAGATGAAAGGTAGAGCTAGTTTTTCCATATATATGAAGGGTTGGAACATTGAATATGATTATAATCAAGGAAAAAAGATGAAAAACAAGCGACCGAAGTGTGAAAATCAACATTTTTAAAAATTTCTTTTTAACCACAATAAATTTGTCTACATATTAAATCTAGATTATTTTTTTTATTGAAGAGGCTAATGAAAAAAATATTTTAGTTAGAAAAGGGAAGGAGCCGTATTCATAAGTTAGCAAGATTCAAGGATCACTCTGAATTTTGGAGTAGTCTGTTAAAGAAGAAAAACTAGTGAAAAATGGGCGTAAGCGGTTTGGGAAAATGAAAATTAAATTATAAAATACTAAATAATACTACTAGTTTACTAGTTTGACGTGCCACCGAACTAATATGCCCAACATGGAGAAGTTTTGGCTCCAAGACAACACAAGACAAAATCAATACAAATTGACTGCAGCATTTTATATGAGGAAAATTTTGACTTTAAAAAATTTAGGCCCGACTCCTGATGGAGAATAAAAATTACCTATGTATGAACAAATTTTTATTTATGCCTTCCTATACCTAATAAATTTTCGATTTTTAATAAAAACCAATAACAATGGGAAAAGATCAGTCAAATTAAATACCAGAAATATCCTGTGTTTTGTGTGCAAACTTTCCCTAAGATAATAATGACATTACTCACGCCTTATGTCATTCACTATACGTATACAACAAAAGGTCAACAAAACGATATTATTGTACATCTATTCAAATAACATATCATACAGAAGTAATGTAATTGCGTTTTACGTTAGTTTGCATTTGAGCTTTATATATATTAAGGAATAATCAATTCGCACGTGGTTACCATGGCACACGTCTAGCACGCGTTTCAGATAAAAATCATCAAATTTAAATGTTTTCAAAATCTGATTATACTACTTATATTACAGTGGCTATACTTTTATGTTGGGTGTTTTAGATTTGGGATTATGCTATATAGGTACCTCTCTGTACTTACATAAGTGACGGACGGGAGGTATTTATAAATCATTAAAAAACAAACAAGTTTTGTTTTGTTTTCAAAATTGGACTTAAATTTAAAATTTGGTCTATTTGGAAAAAAATGGCCTATTTGAAAATTTTTATCTAAAAAATATAATGCGAGATCAATCAGTAATACAAGTTTCAAGTACACACATCTTGGAACTCTCTCCTAATATAGAACAAATTAAAAAGTCCAATTAGTTATGAATGAGCTCTATGTTTACGCCCATAATAACATAACAGAGCATTTTATACTATAAGTTACATATGTACAATATTATACTAATAACTAATTACTATAAAATATCAAATATATTAAATCTAAAATGAAAGTAGAAGGATGTAGGCTTAATTGAACCAATTCATATAAGCTCTCCATGCTACTAATTGCAAATTACCACGATTTTGAAGATACACGCAGCAAACATCAATAATATACAAATCTTTATGTAACCATTGCTGGCAGTGTTTACCTACCTGGCTTCTTACATTAATATGTATATCGTATATCTACAAAAGAAAAGAAAATTTATTATTTGGGATTATTTCTTTTCTTTTGTCAATGAAACACATAATTTCTCTTTTCTCTCATATACTTATTACCATGGCAACAATATCGCCCCCCCATTTTATATATGTATATATATATGGAGGCATTGGGATTTACGCCATGCTGCTGGGATCTAGGGAAAGCTATCGTCATGTTTAAAGTACATGAAATATGTATGCGTTAAAGCGATTCATATACGAAGGTACACTCTGATACAAAAAAATTAGTCTTTTGGTATATATACACACAAAAAATTGCAGTAAATTAAAATGAGCCATAATTATCAATCTTTTATATGATTCTTAGTCGATTGACAATGAAAATAAATTTTTTTTCTAGAAAATTTTTCAATAATAATGTACCCAGGCATTTGCTACATAAATTCAAGTTACAAATATATACGTAAGACAACATAAAGTCGTAAAGTCACGAGAGGGTAGCCAATCATCCCTACATCTCCAGGGATTTTACCCTCCTGAGAAAAGGGCTTGCTCTTGGGGATATTGACGTTTTATAAGCTGATAGCTGACGTATGTATATATAGCGGTATCGGTAGATGTTTTGTATAAGCGGACATAAGAAATTTTTCATGAGCACGTATAAAATATCAATAAAAGAGTATGTTTTTCATCGTGAAGGAAAAGAAGGAAGAAAAAAAAAAAAGCCCCAAGTAAAGAGGAAAATTTTTATCTACCTATACTGTGGAAAAGTTTTTTTTTTTTTTTTTCGTCGATGTGATACATACTCTGTATAAACATGGAGAAAATACAAACGTCATTTGTAATGCCACCACTATAGACGCTTTTTATCGAAAAGCTCTATGCTGTTGTATCGACATTATGTAGAATTTTTTTAGCTACTGGACTGAAAAGAGTAGGTAGTTGAATATCTTTTTATACTTGAAAATGGATACTACCTACACAGTATTAGAATATATCTTTTTGGACAAAATTCGTTTTCTTTACCACGGTATGTAGAGACGCGAAAAAAAAAATATTGACACACTCATCTTTTTACACAAAAGCTATAGAGTTCGCCATCTAAATTAATTATCTCATTTAGAGCATGATTGTTTTTCATCAACTATTATTTTCGCACATTTAAATTAAATTAATTAAACTACGGTTTGTCTATATTAAAGGTATATATTTGAAGTAAATATTATAATTTTTTCAAAGAAAAATATTGGAAAAT
>JANSTT010018982.1:0-12476 GCA_026745375.1 Platyura marginata | reverse complement strand
ATAGGTATACATAACTATGACATGTATAGGCACAGTAATTATAAATAATAAGAAACATAATAATAATAAGATAACAATTTGAATTTGAATTTTAAGAAAGCGCGAGAACAAATTTTGCTTCCGACTGGCATGAGTAAGGATACGAATTAATCTACTAAGGCGAATGGACGACAAATTTAGCGATATTTGGTTAGAGCAATCTAGAATTTGGATCAAGAGAGGAAAAAATAGAATAGAATGTTAAATAAATTACCTTATCAACACGCCTTTATTATATTCTTTTTGCAAATGGTCTTTCTCTCTTAAGATTGATTCAAAATGCTTCTCATTTTGCTTCAATGTTACAGATTGTTTCTGGTGCTCCTTCTCTAATTCAATAAAGTTTTTGGCTAACGATGCGATTTTTTGTTCCGGCGTTGTGGTATTTCCAAGCGACTTTATTACCTGAACAAAATGAAAAATTTACTTTACATATTTACGTGTTGTTGGAAAAAATTACTTTTTCCACTTGCTCCTCCATTTTTGCATCACGCAATTTTTCTTCTCGGCATGCTTTTTTGCTTTCTCCACTTTTTTTGTCTGAACTACCGTTCGAATTTGACTCCATTTGTGTAAATGGTAATAAAACACTGTAACTTTTATTTAAAAAAGAAAATTAGCCAGCACAAGGTGCGTGTTTGCAAAAAAATTAGAAAATCGTAAAATGAGGTTATGTTTTTGTTTTTTAAATGTCCATTTTTGGATTAAATCATTAAACTGCTTTACCGATAATGAATTTTTATCAAAACATACCAATTGTATAAAAACATTTCAATTTTCATTTTGAATTATAGATGAAAATTTAAATTTTTTTTGTTTTAATTAAATAATTAATTAATTAATTAATATGAATTGACGCATGTACTTTTCTGAATTTTATATGAAGATTCATAGACTTATGTAAACATTTCATTTTATTTCATTTGGCATTTCTTTATTAGGTTACAAAACTGTATATACACTTTTTGTGTTCAAATTTTCCTATTCAATATATCGGTAATGCAGATTTATAATATGATCTCTTAATTTGCTAATTGTCAACTATTTAAAAAAAAGCAATCTAACCTAGTCAAATTTAGATTTTTAAAGCCGGTTTAATAAATTTTCTATTTATTTAGTTATTAATTATCTTAATAATGGAGATTTTTGTATACAAAGGACAGGCAGATCTTCCTTCAATCGATTTTGATTGTTTACGTACCTTAGTAAGTTGTGTGTATTTAAGATTTTTGTGTTTAGTTTTTTTTTTTTAAGGCTTATATAAAACTTTCGGATGCTCCTGTAAAAATAAATTCAAATGGCAATCCATTTAATTCTCCAAATGGATTTTTACCTTACCTTTTGATAAATGATGTAAAAATTGCTGGATATTCCTATATTGTCAAGGAACTGTCTGTAAAGGTATGCGGAAGTCTTACAGAATACCAGCAATATTCACAATAATAATTTATGCAGGGATATTCTATAAAAACAACCGTCACTGAAGAAGGACTATCAATGGCATTTATGACGTTTTTATTGCACAATATTTATCCTTGTTTGCAATACTATTTATGGGGCGATCCACAAAATAGTGACAGCACAAGAATGTTGTACGCTCACAGGACACTTTTCCCACTTAACTTTTTTTATCCTCAAAAATATGCGAAACAAGTTAGTAACTTGCTTGAAATTCAAGAACATTTTTCGGTAGACGATAAACTTGAAAATCATAATGTGGCTGATGTAAGTAAATAAAATGTGTCTTTTTGTATAATAATAATCTCAATTAATCATGGTAGTTGTTGATACGAGGGAAAAAAGGCTTAAATATGATATCGGAAAAGCTGGCCGACAAGACCTGGTTCCTCTGCTCATACAGTGAACTTGATGCAACACTTTATGCAATGCTAGCAATCATTTATCACATTCCCCTAATAAACAATCCATTAAAACCACACATTAATGAATGTCCAAATTTACTAAAGTACATTGATACATTTCGAAAAAAATACATGACTGATATAGAGGTATTAAGCGACAAAGAAGTAGTTAGAAAAACAGCAAAGACTGGTTTAGTTGATAGTGACGATGACAAATTTTATTCGAAAAACACTCCAAAAATTATATCGGTTCTATTTGCATTAGGCGCAATGTCGTTGTTTGCTATTCATCATGGAATTTTTCAGGTAATTTGAAAGACAAATACAAATAATTATTAATTTCGTAATGTGGATTTTTTAGATTTCCAGAGAAGTTCTCGATGATTACGTAATTGATTATGATGATGAAAATGCCGATATAAAAGATGACGATTAATGGAGGCATTACTGGTGGTACATTTATATTTTTATCTAATTAAAAAATTAAAAGTAAAATCAATCCACATCGTTTTATAAAATGGTGAAAAGTATCGATAAATTAGCTGTTTGAAATACATACGTAGATAATAGAAAATAAAATATATCACATAAAAGACATTACTTATTGGAATTATGTAAACGTAAATAATATTTAAATTCCATCGGAAACATGAAATTGCTTTAGTGAACGTGAATGCTTAATTGGTACACCGGCTGTAGCGGCTAAAACTTCTTTGCAAAATGAATCCGAATTATGTATGGTTGTACCACCTAAAACACATTTGTATCCAGCCATATTAAGGGAATGTATAGCCAATGCTTCTTCATAGGTTGCTCCACCGATTATAAATACAACAACTTCCTGTGGTGGTCGTCTGCAATATTTCGATGATGAGACGTTAATAGAATTCATTTTATCACAAATAAATTGTATATAAAAATACTTACCTAAATGATTCGGAACCAAAACATGGATAAAGTGGATCTATAGTCCGTCCCTTAAAAACATCTTCCAAAAGTTCCTTAAGCAAACAACTATGTTGAGTAAAAACGTTTTCAACGCCTTTTAAGCCCTTTCAAAAATTAATTATATTTATCGCCATCAATAATAAACTAATGTCAAAATATACCTTTATTAGACTTCTAGTCAATTTAACTGCATCCATAATTTTGACATTATTAAATAAATCACCCTGTCGGGCATGTTGTCCAGCATATTCTAACATTCTTGGTACTATATGTGCCGGACCACCACGTTGTTTTAGTAAATTCAATAATCCAACTGTATCACAATTGGCATGTCTCTCATACCGAAGTGAATACAATAGAATTAATCGCAGGGCATCTTTAACATTAACCCTTTCGTCAGTCACAAGTTTTTTGACTCTCTACAAAATATTTTAATACAAATCGATTGAAAATTATTTTTAAATTTTAATATACTTGAAGTTGAGCTGAATGATCAGCCCGGCATGCTATTTCCTGTTCTAATTCAGATACCTCAAGTAAGAGCTTTTTTCCTATTTGAACGGATAGTTCTCCAATAACAACAACGTGTTTCGTAATAGTTCCACTCATTTTCTAAAAAAATTAAAATACTAAAAATAATTCAATCGTTCAAAGGTCAAACATAGGCATATCTAAAAAAAATCGGAAACCTTAAATTGTGGATATGTTTCAACGAAATTCCTCATATCTGCAATGCTCTCGACCTTTTTTTGACTTTTAGCACGTATCTGAAATTCGTCCATTAAACTTTTAATTGTTTGACCAATTTCACCAAAGTTCGAGTAAATATTCTGAAAGAAATAGAAAACTACTGTGAAAACTATTTTGCATCTGGTAAACTTACATTTGAATAAAACTCATCTTGTTCCAAGGATAAAACGACTTCCTTCAAATCTTTCGGCGCTCCTTCGACATCAGACAAATCAACTCGATTATTATTGATTGTTAACAATTCATGAACCATTGCTTGGTATGTCCATTGATTCAACAATGGCGTTACTGGATCATCTTTACGATCTAGTATTAGCAACAATGGAGGCGGCGCACCTGACTCTTGTGTACGAAAATCAAATAGAGACGATTCTTTTGAAATTTTTTCACAAATTTGTTTTGCCAATATTTCGGCTGTACTACTACCATTTCTATATCGAATAGATGGCCGCAATTTTAGCGACAATAACAAAGCAATGACACCGTTAACACTTCTGGTCAGTGCATCGGCTTCCCAATTTGAACCATTTAGACATGTCTCAATGTTTAGTGAGAATAAATTTGGATTCACACATAAGTAGTCAGCATATATTTCCTTAATTTCCCGAACCGATTCACTTTCATCACTTTCGGCCAGCAGTTTGATGTCAGTTCTTGGCACAGTATTACTAAAATCTGGTAAACATAATTTAGGCACTTTTTGTATACTATTAAACAATTACTTACAAATAAAATAGGAACCATAACGTGGACTTCGTAATTCGGTGCATAAACTGGCAATGTTATTTCTTGTAGGGCGTAGAAACACTAAACATTTCAAGTGCTTCATACGTTCGTTTGATCTGGCCGAATCAATTCTTTCAAACAAGTATACCTCCTTCTGTAGCATTTCAGATTGACAAAAAGCCATCGATATGATACTTGTCTAAAAATTATAGATAAAATATGTTTTCAAAAATGTTATAGATTGTTAGTTTACAGTCTCCTTGTCCATTAATAAAATTTTCATTCCTGGACCAGATTCATTGGTCATTTTGTTTATGTACAGCTTTATAGCAGTTATTACATCCATTTTTATGGCAAATGACTAGAATAATGTGGTATAAAATAGAATTTTATTTTTTTTTATTTTTTTTTCTCGTCTTGAATAGTAATCTGCACTATTTGAGTACTTGATATAACATAATCAGATACTTTCACCGATTCCAAGTACTCAATATCAATACTAACAACAAATATTATTCAAGTGACTAATTGCGAATTTACGGATTATGGATAACAATTTTCAGCAATATTTTATTAAAAAACCACAAAAAATTATTTATTTATATTATTTTGACAACAGTAAAACGTTTTTCTCGTTCTAATATACTAATTATTTCGATCTATATGTCCTTCTCTAAATTTTGCGATTTATACAGCCATTCATGTCTATTTTTACCAGAAAGTCACGAAAATTTCGTTGTTGATGTTTGAACATTTTTTAAAAATTGTTGGTTTACTTTTACTCTGTTAACTCTAAAAATCAGTGCAAAATAAAGGTACACTCTTCCTCTTTCCAGAAATATATATACATATAAGTTTGAGTGTTTTTTATTCAGGTTGAATTAATCTTCTGCAAACACTACAAAAGGTGCTATCCCTTTTTTGTGCCCTATGGTCGCTTAGTTTCAGCTGGGAAGGAAAATTTGAACATGCGACTCGAAAATTTTTATTTATCATACAGTTTTTTTACATGAAGTTTATTTTACTTTCTAACTTGACTTTTTAACTTCTTAATCGAAATTCAATGGCCAATCTGATTAGTATACATTTACATCATCTGTAGTTCTATCAAGCCAAAAAAAATTTTGACGTTTTGAAATTTTAATAAAATTGTTTATAACCCTATGTGAAATCTTGCATTTTTATATATATGCAATAAATTATGCTAACGTTGAAGTTGTAACAGTGGCAACATTCCTATTAATTAATATCCTTATGTCAGTTTGTCAGTGTCAGAATACTATATTTGCGTCAAGTTTTATTTTGCAAATTTACATCATTTCCTATGTAAAAAAAAAATTGTAACAGTAATTTTGTTATTACACTTTTAATAAAATAATTCGAATTTCACTTTAATAATTAATTACTTTATATCTGTAAATATAACGAATTGTAAGTTTAAATCAGAGAACAATGACTAACGAAAAAGTAATAGACAATTTTAAAAAACATGCTAATCCTACAGAATTTCAAATAAAACTGCCAGAAAACCAAGAAATTGATATTTATCGAGATACGTCGATAAGATATTGTGGTAATTGATTATTCATTTCTTTATATTAATTATTTGTCAATATAGTGTTACATAACTACATATTTTCTATTGTTGGTGTCTTGTGATGACAGTGGTTCGAGTTAACATATTTTGCTGTTTTTTTTTTATTGAGACGATGAGCACAGACATTTTTTAAAAATTTAAATGTAGATATATATATATATATTGTCAAGCGGTACTAACATTCTTAAACATTTTATCACTTAGGAGACACATCATGTAACTGTGAGAAAAAAGTGGATACATTTTTTTTGGATACCTCTATATACAGAAAAAAATATTCAGAAAAAATCCTATTCCATTTATTTAGGTTTACTTATTCTTTTTGAATCTTTCTTTACTTCAATAAAAAAAAGACTTACCATTTGTATGCTGTATATATTGAAAAATACTTATCTTTTATTTTTATAGGATACGCAAATGAAGTGGGTGAATCATTTCGGCCGCTAGTACCCAAATTGGTGGTACATCTTAGTTACGCTATATCCATATGCTATGTTTTAGCCGAATGTGGTGACAAATCATACAAAACATACAATGTAAGTAGCTAATTGATATTTAATTAAATTTTTAAGAAATTTACAAAATTAAAAAACCCAAAGATGCCTAAAGTATTTGGTGGTGGTGGCAAATTAGCCGCTATCCAAGCTGGTGATGTTTTTTTGTGGCAAATGTTGGCATCGGTTGCTATACCCGGGTTTATTATTAATCGATTAACATGGGGTGCTGGTAAATTGATACGAATGGCAAGAATACGGGGTATTCCACGTAAATGGGGTGCAACAATTATAGGCTTATCATCAATTCCATTTATTATTGGACCAATTGATCATTCAGTGGATATTGCAATGGACAATACGTATCGAAAATATTTTTGAGAGCTTGTCTGAGCAATATTTTAGTTTGTGTGTTTTTTTGTGACATACATACAGCAATATTATGCTTGTGTTCATTAAAGTTGTTAATGTTGAATAGTTGTAGATAATTTTTTAGTTATTGATTATAAAATTAAAAAGTTCTATTCAGTATATGGATATTTAGGAATATATTCCTTATTTTGGTGATCAGCTGATCTTATATAATTGCCAATATTTCTAAATTGGTCTACAACAACCGATATACACTTTTGAACTATGACTATACTATGACTTTCTTTAATTTTATGTTTTCCTGAATTGTTTCTTGACTTGGGTGACTTTATCATTTTATTTTCCATGTTAAATTGCACGTCATGGATATGTTTTAAATTACGTTTTCGCGCACAGAATGGTCTTAGTGACATAAAATATATTAATTCAATCAGTGAAACCACACTGAAGCCCATAAATAGTCCAAGTAATCCGCCAGTATTAGCTAAAACGTTAGATTGGAAACATTTGATCACTTTTTTCTGTACATTTTACTTACATAAAAATTCCGTAAACCCAATGAGTTGTTCTTTTGTAAAACTACGGAAAGAACTTTCTTCATAGTAAATTTGTACTACAGCTATGTCTCTCCTGAAACAATTAATTTTTTTTTGGGCAATTAGTTAATAAAAAAAAATAGCTCACCGAACATCTTCAGGATTCATATCATTGATAATATTTTCTCGTACATAAAATCCCGTATTTCCCAAACGAGATGTATATACAGTTGTATAGTAATTGATTTCAAAGCATCCAGGCAAACAGGAACACTGATATGTAGCATTTTGATTTAATTCAACCAGTAAAATCATCCTATTTACACAATCCATATCTTTTCGACTACATATATTTGAATCATCTTTTGTTCGTGGCATATAATAAAGAACACAACCACACGCTTCTTCAATTTTGTTGGACTCACATTCCATTTCACAATTTTTTCGTGAATATGTTCTAAAAATAAAGAATTTTTTTTGTTGACTATCGTTTTATTGTTGGGATGTGATTTTATATACCTAAAATACGTCAAATTTGCTTCATTTGCAAAAATACATTGTCTTTGATTATTAGGCACATTTCGAATAAGTCGTGATGCATCTGAGATCCTGGGTGTGACTACAACTCTTGCTTCGGTACCAGGTGATATTGATAATCCAAAGTCGGAAATTTTTGGAGTTTCAGTTGGATTGTGAAGTAGAATCTATAGAAGTAAGAAAAGATTTTATAAGAAGAGCATACAATCGATAAGTTATACCTTAAAACCAACGCTGCTTGTAGAAGAACAATAGTAGTCGTCTAACATGGCATTTAGTATAACATAAAGTCCCATATGACTGCCAGAACCTGGAATAGTTTAAATTTATTGATATTAATTCTATAAAATATATACTGAAGTTATACCTGCTGCAGGACGAGGATAGGTATATCCTCGCATTTTCGCTGTAAATCCAGTTTCTGGTGTCCAATCATTTGGTATTAAATTTCCAGTTTCATTTACTGAATCGAATTCATCAGTAGAACTAAAAAAACATAATTTATTTTATGTAGGTAGTGAAAATGTATATAATTACTTATATTTTTGTAGTAAAAATGATGGATGAACTCCATTAAATGTACAACATAAACCATCATCGGTGAGGACTGTGTTAAATAATTCCATACATTTTTGTGTTTGTGTTGCAAAACGACACAATACCAACATGTTAACACATGGCTGAGATACCTAAAAAACTTCAATTATATGGAGAGAATGAAACCGATTAACAATCTAAACTCAATCTTACATTTAATAAAAAGTTTCGAAACTGCAACCATTTGCCTGTGTAATTTCCATAAGTTGTCGTTTCATTATTACGAGATCTATTCTCGAGGCACAAACTGCTCAATAGAGAATCCTCCATTGTGCCTGGTTTAATATCTTGAACAACATTTTTCATTGCTTGATTCATGTTACATATGGTTACAGCCGGAAATGGAATATCGGTAATCGATGTTGCGGCCGCATTATAGGCAATAATAATTGGTGAAGCCACCCATTTCTCATAGATGTTCGATATGAAGTATATGGATAGTATGATAACCAAGATAAAAGCAAAAACGAAAAATATGCTAAAAAACAAAACAAGTAAATGTTAGTGTTGGTAGCTAGTGGTTCTCAAATATGTAACTAAATTACGTAACGAAAAAGAGACGCAAAAAGTATTTGAAAGGACAGCGGAATAGCCGCTTTAATATAGTCTTGTGGAAACACCATAACTATAATAGATTAGAAACTGAATATGTGGGACTTAAAAGCAGCCTCTGCACCTAGTAATGATTTAATATTTAATTGAATTGAATAAACTCCGCACCACGTTCGCCAGTCGCTATTCAAATTTTATGAAATATTTATATGATGAGGTAGAGAATTTTATAAAAAAATTGTTGCTAAATAAGTGATTTTCTTATTTTTGTCGTGAACAATTGCTTGTTCAAAAAACCTAAAAAATCAGTTCATTGTTCTTTTTACAATTTATTGAAGATTTACCGTTCAAACATCGATATATTTGTTTCGCCAACATAACGCAAGCCATGTAACGTTGAATTTATCAAATAATCGTGAAGACTTTTACTGCAATTCGATTTTGATATTTCTTGATTTGGCCATATTTTCAAATTTGATTGATCCAGTTTTCCCTGAACTGTACGTGATCTTATTGATATCGTCTGATTCATATTTTTGAATTACGCGTTTAAAAAAAACTTTTATCTAGATTCTGTTATTAAAATATACTCCAATTGCACTTGCATTAAATTGATGAGGTACTACTTACTGTACAGTACACTCAACCATCATTATATAGTTAGTTAATGCCTTGTGTTATTGTTTATACAGTAAATAACAATCTGAGGTGAGCAAATAAATTCCTTTTGTATACCTATTATAATATGGATGTACAATTTATCAAGGAGTAAAAAAAGTCCACTTTCCTAATGAGGTATTCTATAAAAAGTTGTGGTTGTATACTAATTACCTAAAAACTACCCTTATTTGCAAGTAAAATTACTTTTAAGAAATTGTTTATAATTGATTTAAATTAATTTTTACAAATTCTTTTAAGTAGATTAATTTTCGAATAATCAATTTATTTATTTATTTATTTATAATAAATGAAATTTAAATGTAATTCCATGGTATAATTATATATTACCTCGGATGCGCCTGTCGATCGCGTGATTAGAAATTAAGTATGTTGAAAGTTACCTATAATTGGACACTGCTTTAACGATGTTCATGCTTTATTAACTTTATCAAGAAAAATCTATTATGTAGTATAGCTGGTACTCATAACATTCTAATATTTGGAATAAATTCTTTTTTTTTTATTTTTTTGCATGACCACTAATATTGATTGATAGAGGTAGAGGATTATTGTTTAATTGCGATTTTGTCATCTAGATAAGTTGATTCCACTTGATAAGTAACTACGTTTCACTAATAATGACTAAACAGGATATAGTTAGAGTAGAGGGTGATTTCCGAAAAATATAGATACTCTATAGACCAATACAGATTTACCATATCGAGAAAATCTTTAATAAAAATTCTTCTGCAAACATTTTTCTACGGGAAGATTTGATTTTTTCTGACATAATATTTCTGATAATTTATAAAGAAATTATTCCAAATAATTTCGTTCTTGGAGTTATTAAATTTTTATTTTTAGTGTAAAACTTATGTTCGAAATTATCTGTTGTAGAAATTCGGATGTAGTTTTTCAACAAATAAGACACACAGACTATTAATTAAACAGTAAATATTTAATTTACATGAATGCATACCTACAATCCTACATATTTCACAATACTTAAATAACAAATTGATTTATATTTAAAATTATCTTCAGTCATTATGTGCAATAATACAGTTTTATTTGTGTTTTTTAAATATTTTCACTCCTGTGGTTCACAAAATTAAAATACAAAAATTATAGTGTTTCGTAAATCCTGATATCAAACCAAATTTGTAAATACTTTTATTCTCGATAAGGAAACACTGGTGAGATTTTCACCGTTTTTATTTTGGAATTATTAAAAAATGAATTTTGATTAAATTTCTTTTTAGGTTTTCCTAGTGATTTTTCAATAATATTTTCTGAATCTAAAAATATTTTTTTTGTAATATCTCGCTGACGTTTTTTCTTACTCGTACAGTATGGACGTAGGCTCATAAAGTAAAATATTTCAACTATTGAAACTACACTGAATCCCATAAACAATCCGAGTAGACCACCTGTGTTAGCTGAATATATTTATATTTAAAAAAAATTTATCTAACTATGATCAATCAAGATTTTATACAAAAATAAATAATAAAAAAATATGTATAGGTATACTTACATAAAAATTCTGTAAAACCAATTAGTTCTTCTTTAGTGAAGCTGCGAAAAAAATTTTCTTCATAGTAAATATGTAGTACTGCTAAATTTTTCCTATTGTACCAAAAAAACAATAGTTTTCTTTAAAATAATTACAAAATATTCTTTTTAAGAACTTCAATTGCGAATAGAGGTATTAAATAATAATTAGGTGATACCAGGAATATTTCTAACAAATAATAAGCAGAAGTTAGTGGGATGGAAGGTAGGTAAAAGAAATGGAAATGGAAGTATCTTTAAAATTAATTATAAAATATATCGTCCTGTCTCTAGCAATACCGCCTATCTGACATTTTTTTTGATATCCGTATTTGTACAGATATCATTATAGTTCTTGTGGAAAAGTGTTTTATATGTCTCTCCTGACAAATTTAAAAAAATGTTAGATAGGCGGTATTGCTAGAGACAGGACGATATATAGTTCTAATGTTTCCCTTATTTTTAATTGTTCAAGAGAACTTTTTTTATCCACATAATAAAATGATATAAATTTGAATTAAACAATACCTACTTATCTCGGACATAGAGTAGAGTTTCACTTTAAATTTAAACTTACCGAACATATTTCGGATTCATGTAACGAATTATATCCTGGCGCAATACATAACCTCCAGTTCCTAATATTGCCCCAGAAATATCTGTTGTATAACTTAATTCAAAACAACTAGGCAAACAACTACATTCGTACGTTTCATTGTAGGTAAAATCAATAGCCTTTTTAATCGCCTCATAGCATAACCAATCATTTCTATTGCAAATATTCGTATTTTTATTTATACGTGGCATATAGTACAGAACACAGCCACATGCTTCTTCCAAAATTCGTGATTCACATTCCAATTCACAGTTTTTGTGTGAATATGTTCTGAGGTGAAATTTTATTAAAGTTGAAATAATATTATTTAGCGATAATTATGCTATACCTATAGTACGTTAGATTTCCTTCATCTGCGAAAAAACACTGCCGTTGCTTATACGAAACTTTACGTATGAGTGGAGATGCATTGGCAATTTTTGGTGTAATCACAACACGAGTTTCGTAACCTGGAGTTACGGTAAATCCAAAATCAGCTATTTTTGGCGTTTCTGTTGGTGGATGAAGTAGAACCTAAAATGTACAGAAAAGTTAAGCGAATATTAATAATCATTGTGTACGGCTCCTAAATTTGCTTCCCGTATTACGTTTGTCATTTTTGTTATATGATTAAGTCAACTCTTTACTGAAATATAT
>JANSTT010018981.1:0-12477 GCA_026745375.1 Platyura marginata | reverse complement strand
TCGAAGAAATTTTTTCCGACCAAACACTGTGCTGATTTTGGATGATGAAAAATATTTCAGTTTGGCATGCAGCAGTACCAAAGGCTCATCCAATTGAAGGTTTCTGGTGTCTTCTCAGCAAAGAGTTATATAAGTGAGGCTGGGAAGCTCAGACGTGTAATTAAATAATAAAGAGGATTAGAATTTGTATCCAAAAAGTCCATATTGAAGCTGTCCAAAAGATGATCAGAGATGTTCCAAGGAAATTTAGAATTATTGAAGATATTGGACCTTTAGCTATGTATAAATAATGTTTTTAAAGACTTAAGACATAAAATAAATCATTAAATTCTAATTAAAAAAAAAGTTTGATTTTTGAGATAAATTTTTGTTTTTGATTTTTGTGCCGCTACTTTATTGGCAGACGTTAGTATGGAAATTTGACAATATAGCCATAGGAATATAACTGTTAAGGAAATTATTATTAATGGATTCGTGCCATCTTACTGTTATTAATAATAAAGAGTTTACAATTAACCATACACGGAAAATTAATAAAAATTAGGTCAATCCAGATTGTAAGCATTCTCATATTCAAATATTAGATGAACAGAACCTGGTCACATATTATATTGTAACACTGTTGAGTGTTGAACTATTACCTACTGCTAAACTATAATTTATTGTTGTTGGAAGTTCTTGAATTATACTAGGCGTTTACAAGGAACAAAAAACTTTGCTAATACATTTATGTATGTTTTGACAACAAGATTTCCAAGCGATTTTAGTGGCGACAATAAATTATTATAAAATTAATTGATTTTCATTAATCTTTAATTTATATCTCTATGGCTCTGCCTATCGTCCAATAAAATTTCATCAATTAACCTCATCAAGGATTATGCGCTACCTTTGATGTCCACAAAAGGAATGTGAATAAACAAATTAATTTCACATCGCAGTGATATTAACCTAGTTAATATTCAAAAAATATTAAATATGGCAAAATTATCATTTTTGTTCATTTTCATTTAAAAATTCAAGTTACGAATAAAATATCGTTTTGTAAAATTAATTCATTTTGGGTAAGTTGTAGGCATCACTTTAATTGAAATTCAAATTTAATAATAAATAATAATTTTGTATTATTTATTGTTGAAAAAGAGCAAACAGTTTACATAAATCATAAATCGTTTATTGTAATTTTTTTTTTTTAATCCGATCTTAGCTTGTCAGTCCTTTTTAAAAATAGCTGCTGAGTGTATTAAAAATTCCTATAACTAACATAACTAACCAGTGGCGAGGCGTCTTGAAAATACTTGAATACTTAAAAATATTTTTTTTTATTATTATTATTATATAGTGAGCTTTTTCTATCTTTATTTTTGAACAATTGAAAAAATTTAATTTCACAATAGAAAAAAGAATTAAATTTAAAAAAATTGTATTTTTGGAATTATTCATTTAAAAAATAGTTTTTAAAGTTAACCATCAATTTTATCTACGGAACGCCACTGATGAAGCAGTACTCTACCTCATAATAGTAATTCTATATTTATAGACCACATTTTTAAACAATTTTTAGACCAATCCGAACAAATAACTCAATTTTTTACATGACATTATTTCATAAATTACGATTATTTTTAACTAATCATTAATTAAGTGACATTAAAACAATTCTTTGAGATGCAGCTAGTTATATATAAATACTCATTCAGGGTTAATATATACAAGCACCTATCTTATATACTAATCTATACAATTATTAAACTTGAAATATAATCGATATATACCAAAGAGAAAATTTCCTATCTAAATATCTATCTTATTCTCGTATAGACATTAAACTTGACGTTGCACTCGATGTTAATAACATAAATTCTTAATATAAATAAATAATATTTCTATACCACAAACCAGACAATAAACTATATAAATAGTGCAAAACAATAAAAGGTTAGCTCTGCATCCATACATTATTGATATATACGAGAAAAACAAATTGAAATCAGTTCATATATACGAACAAAATAATTAAATTAAACGTTTTTTTGTTTTTTTTTTACCCACAACAAAGCCACTAATTACTATACATTCATAGTCATGTTCAAGACATTTTGCTGAATAGTTTGTGGTATACTGAGAAGAGAATGTTCATTGTCATCGAGCAATTTCACATAGACTTCAATAATACGAAAGAAGAAAATTTATTACAATTTTTATTTCATTTGTAAAACGTGGTAAGACGGGCACCAATGTTTGGGACAAGTTTTAATGTGATTGCAAATGGAATAAGATGATGATTCTCGTATAAAATGATTACGTTTATAGATGATTAATGCGGAAAGCCATGCCGAAAATAAATGACTTCAGCAATTTTGAAGGTAAAAAATTAGATCAATTAAAATCTCAAACAATCCTCATTGAGCTTTAGTCCTTAAAGAACTCTCTCCAGTTTTAAATTAATAATTTGGAGAGAAATGATCTTATTTGTACCAAATATTCCTAATAATTTCTGACGAATGGCAATTCTTTTGGCATTTCTTTGAATTTTTAAAAAATGTAAAATAAGATCTTAAAGAATTCTTCTCTTTCTATCGTCTTTATTAGAGAATGATTAAGTTTGTTATTATCGCTATCAGTGGCGAAGCGTGTGAATTATTGATCCCATCATCATGAGATTATATTTAAAAAAACCTTACGTCATTTTTATAGCGGAAACTGAAAAAAAACATTGGCGATGCACAGAACAGTTTTTTCGGCGGTTTTTTTAAAAAGTTACACAATTTTGAACTTTCTTAATATTGAAGATATGATTTTGAAACTTAGTATTTTTATATTATTTTGGATTTGCAGCTTTTGATTTTTTAGAAATCTAACATCAGAGACAATTTTCGTAGAATGTAAATGGTGAATTTTTCAAGTAGTTTCAACAAACGTCAAGATTTTATTGAAAAGTAAAATGTCGGGATCAAACTTTATGAAAACAATCCATAAGAAGAAAAAAAGAACAGCGCCTATAGAAAGACAGCTTAGACTGGAAACAATACTTAGCAGATTAATCAGGGTCTAGGTATAGATACGTAACTATAAACTCCCCAACAATTACAGGACGCACTATTAGTTAGAATAATAATGTAACCAGAGAAAAGCTTCCGCACATTCTTCCTTGCAGAAGAATCCTTTTTCTAGGCTACAAAATAATGAAAAATTAAATTTATTTTCATTGATCTTTTCGTTTATAGATCGCTGAGCTTCTGAAGAAGCCGATCACAATTTTAAACATCAAATATAAGCAACAAATACATTTTCAACTCAAATAAATAAACGTAAAAAAAAAAGAACTTACCTTGTCAATAAATTCAATCGATCACAAATGTCGCCACCAAGAAGTAACAAATTACTGGATCACTTTAAAAGGTATTTTATAAATTCCCTTCAATAAATAATTCATGACACTTACAACACATAGAACTTCTTTTCTTTCAAAGTGTCTTGTGTTGTTCAATTCAATTTTTTAAAACATAACAAACACTTTATCACCAATCACGATCGAGCCATAAAAATCACACATCCCATACTGATAAAACGGGACTGGACATCACTGTTCTTAAAATGATTTTCATGTTTTGGTCATTTATAAATAAAATAATTTATTTTTGTTTCAAAAATAGCATATATCACTCTTGATCGAAATGATCGTTCGAATAAATCATGGCGTTCAATAAACTATAAAAGAAAAAAAAATTTATTTTGTTTTGTTGTTTATGATTTATAAGTTTTATGAACTGGCACTACTGTTTAATTGCATTTCATAAAGTATAAGTAAGTATTTTTGATAAAAAATTAAATTAATTAAAATTATGGCTTTTTTTACTGAATGATCAAGTTTCTCAAAAGCTTTACCGAAAACCAATCAACAACAATAATAAAAACAACAACAACAACAGCAACAACAGAATCACTAAAAACAAAACAAAATCACTTAAACCACCAACGGGCACGTGGATCAACAACCGTTTATATTCTCATCATCACAAACAAAAGCCGCGATGCGCATGGATTTCATTGTTTATAAGATCGCGTCTTGATCAGTTGATTTACGTATGCGTTTATTTACGTACTGCATTGATTTACTGTTACTTTTTCCACATACACACCTATATATATATATATATATGTTTATATATATATAAATCTACATATATGTATGTACACAAAAGGTGAATTGGTTAAGAGATGTTTTACAGAGAAGAGTCAATTCACGACTGACGACCAATGTTGCAAGGTAAAGCCATCCATCGAGAGCATTTTGCTTGATCAGGCAAAATGCGATTTTTAGAGGCATGATCAGTTAAACGGGTATACGTGTGTGTGTGTGTGTGTGTAGAAATGGATAATGTAGAGTTTGTATTAAAAACAACGTAACGTTAGATATTATTATTATTATTACGAACCAAACGTATTACAGAGACAGGAGAGCGGTTTTTATTTGTGCAAAAATATAGATTTTTCTATCTGCATTATATGTGTTCTTGGGTCGGGTGCTTTATTATAATCAAAATTGTGTTACCCGCCAATAACGTCAAAGAGGAAAAGAACGGGAAGAAGTTATATACATATGTACAACAAATAAAGAAGCTTCTTTAACATTCATAAGTACCTAGTGCTATGTATAATGCGGAACTAAATTTTTGTTTACTAAGTGTAGATATTAAATTTTTTCTTATAATTTTACTGATTAATGATTATTTTGTATTTTTTTTTGTATTTTGAATTAGTAGGTAATTTAGTTGTACTTCAAATAGGTATGTATTTAAATTTAAGATATCGACAATGAGAATTATACGAAAGACTTGCCGCCAAACAAGCGACGAACCCGTACATCAGCAAAATTATATGTATCATATCAAGAAAAAATTGAATTAATTTCAGTTTTGAGATCACCGGCTATGGATTGACTTAATCCTATTGGGTTTTTTTTGTGTATAACGGTAGTAAATGATTTAGTTTTTTTTTTTTTTTTTAATTTGCATGTTTATATTCGTGTTATTTTCTGCTTTTTACTGAAATCAAGTTATTTTTTGCTGTGTTTGTGTTATATATATTTTAAAATGTAATATTTAACATTTAAAAAAAATTAATTAAATAATAAGTACTTTATAATCGTTATCTATAAATTTTTATTTCATATCTTGACGATTTTTTTATTCTAATTAATTTTAAAATATATTATCTCCCTCTGCTCTCATCAGGCGCATTGTATATTATAGCAAATAAATAACAACATTTGGCCCATTGTATAAATCTACAGTCAAATCACTTTTTATGTGCAATCCAACTATAGATTAAAATTTTTGATCTACCTTTTAGACCCGTACCTACTATAGACGTAAATGGAACACAGAAACCGGGCGCAAAGAGATTGGGCCCAGAGAAACATGGAGACTATTGACACAATATTAAAAACACGTAAAACATTAAATGCATGTGTGGTGATACCGCCAATTTATGATAGCCAAAAGATTGTCTAAACCCGTGGTCGGATAAGGATAAGCATAAATATAATCGCCAAAGAAGCCAAATAGAGCTCTGGCCTATTTTATATATAATAATAATCAATCGCGAACTTGTTCGTTTGAATGAGATGCCAAAAGAGTAGCTACAGGCCTACTACCGCTCCAAAGACAACCAATGATCGGTAATTGAGTCCAAAAACTTCTAGTAATGCGTCTACCTTAGCGTTTGTATTTCTTGATGGTGTTTTCTTCTTGTTCCAAATTTTGCTTGCTTTGTTTTTGTCAAATGTTCTCTTTTATTTTAATAGTCGATCTATAGATCAGATCAGATCAGATTAGATCTAAATTATATTATTATTGAGACACACAATTAACCCTAATCCAACCAGATCAATTATACCTTGGTAGGTTGTGCCAGTAATTTTTATTCTTATTAAATTTAAATGTAGATAAAAAATTAAAAATTTTACTTTAATTTTAGTTTTTTTTTTGTTAAAAATGTCGAATGATAAAATACATAAAGATTCCGATCGGTAATATTCGAAATTAAATGAGTAGGAGAGTTTTTGAAATGAAATTGTGTCTCAAAGACACACCTTGGTAGTATTAGGCTTAAAATGGTCTCAAATGGAAAATATCGCACCGTTGACAGAATTTTATGGTTTTACGTTTTACTCCTATTCATAGGGACTATCAAAATGTGGAATAATCTGTATAATAATACTCAACGATTTAAATCACTATCGGTTAATACGTCGGCATGGTCTGATTCTGTCCGAACATTAACAAACGTTTTTTTTTTTCTACACAAGTGCAACCGCTTGTCAGAAAAATGGGCGCGAAATCTTAAAGTTACCATTTCAGAGACTCAAAATTTTTATATATAAATTTGCAAAGTACCACAAACAAACAAATATTTCACTTAATAATTATGCATTATGCACATGAATAGAACATCCCTGCAGTTTACATACTGAAAAACACTAAATATTGATGTAGTGACATTTTTAATAAACTGCATAGCCATATATATTGTCAATATATCAAACCGTATCAAATTAAATGATCTATTTTTATTGAATTTTTTTGTTTGTTCCATACACACAATATCCATGTATGAAAATATTAACAATACAAAAATTTATTTTATTTTGATTGCGTACGCCCAATCGAATCGTTTGTATTTGTTTCATATCAAATACAGAACCGCATAGCTTTTTCACCATATGTAATGGAAATCAAATAAATTTTGTATGAATAGAACACTAATTTCTCTAAAAGATGCGTATCAAAAGTTAACATTGGTTGGTATACGAGTAATACTGAATGCGTTCCATAATCAATAGTTATTAAACATTTGAAACGAAGAAATTGATATTCCAAAAACCCATAGATAGAGTGAGGAAGATCGCAAACTTTTCTTATATATATTATCGTACATATATACGAGTATAAGATATACACAATATAAGCAGCATGCCGATGAGTGGATTTTCATATATTATTGCAATAATGCAATTATTATGTTTAAGTGCATGGCTATATATGTGCCTTGGGTCTCGTGCACCTATATGTGTATATGTACGAAGAAGATACAATAAAAAATAATAATAATAATAAAAATACATCCGAGATTCTCTAATAAATCATGTTATTTGTTTAAATTTATTCGCAATTTCTCTTTGATTAAAGATTTTGTTTTTTTTTTTGTTTTTGTTTTTTTTTTTTTTTTTTAATGATCAAAAACAATGCAAAGCAAATAAATAAAGATGTTTTTAAGTACTTTCTTTTCGATGTAATTCTACACGTACCGAATATTGTCATCATCTCTCTATAACTACTCATCGACCATCGTAAAAATTTACATTAAACATTTTGGTATGTGATGTGGGTACAGTGTAATATTGCGATTTTGCTGCTGCATCAGTAAGATAAGAGTATTTCTAACATAAATTTTAATGTACATGACAAGTCTATGACAAATTTTAGAGGTATACATAGATATGTATGTTGTATGTACATCTACATATGTGCCAAAAAATAGATAGTTGCATTTGCATTATATATGCAAATTAAAAAAAGACTGCCAATTACGACTTCTTCCTGTGTGTGGTTTATTTTATACTGAATACAATCTATATAACTATTTTCTAAATTTATATAAGATATATGTATGTATGTGAAAAAAATGTCCATTATGTATTGGTGATCCTATAAGAATGGAACGATGGACGGTGGCGTAGCGTGGATTTTATTTTTGCCTATACAAAGTACCTCTGAATTTCTTACTATAATCCGAATAACTCCGTAATTTATTCGGAATATTTTAATAGTGATAATTTTATTTCAAGTAGAATTTTATTTCTAATCTTTTTTGCGTTATAAATTTTTTTGAATTTTCTAACAAAATATCGAAAAAATCGTCAATATACGCAACCCAAAATTGGGTATATTTTTGAAGAGAAATTAGTCGTGCAGAATAACTCAGTTTTGAATTTCATTTATTAAGAATTTTCTCGATATTTTGTTAGAAAACTGAAAAAAAGTTATAAGACAAAAAAGTTTGAAAATAAAATTTTACTTGAAATAAAATTATCATCATTAAAATATTCAAAGAATTGATAGAGTTACGTGATATATAGCCAGAATCTCAGTGAGATTTTTCATTCTTCAGTCAGAATAAAGCCCACGCTACGTTACTGACGAAGAACCAAAAATAGGGGTTATGCAACACATTATTTTTCGATAAAGAAAAAACAAAAAATCATGCTTTTTTTTAAATAGGGGATTTTGGCCATTTTTTAATACAACACTTTTCTTGGGGTCCTAAAATCTCTAAATCCAAAATTTTGTTAATTTATCAAATTACGTTCTTGAGTTCCCGAGCAAGAGGGCCTTAGGAACATTTCATTTGACGTATGCTTGAAATGAAGAGATAATTAGGGTGGCAGCACTTTAAAAAAAAATTGTTGCCAACAAAACGGATACTTTCCATTTATATTTCATGCAAGTAGGTGGAAGTATTGTATTTTTGTTTGTTGTTAAATTTAAAAAACAATTTCACTAATTATTAATGTTAAATAACATGATTTTGACATAAATGGGTAAATGAAAAAAACCCAAAAAATTATTTTTAAGGGCACATTTAGTCGACTATTCTTGAAAATATTTCATTAAATTGTTTGATTAAAAAATTATGAAAAAAAAATCCCACAGCCCTATCCAGCCTCAAATGCTCAATAATAATTCAAATTACTCATTAGGTACTCCCTAAAAATTAGGTTTGAGCGAAGGAATTTTTTTTTTTACATAAAATTCCAATTTCAATTCATACAAATTACTTAGAAAATATGTCCTTCCTTCCACTTACTCTTTCAACTTACATGGTCTTATATTTAAATCTTTCATTTGGAAGGTTTCCTAAAGTTAAGTTTCTTATTAGATTCTTATTAAAATGCTTCAGTTATTTTTTGACTTATACCTACGAATTATCGAATTTATTACAATAGAACAAGTAAATGTATAAAAATGTCGAAAAAAATTATTTCCTTAACAGAAAACCATTTACTCAAGGACTCGCCGTCACCAGTATAAGAGAAAAATAATAAACCAAACCCCTCTTTAGTTTATGTTAAATTATAAACAAAATGAAACAAATGCGCTACTCATGTGATGTTTTGATACCGAATGGCACATATACATAACAATATAAACGCGCCATCCCATAACAAAACCAGGTAACATCGTAAACAATTTTCTAAACAGTATACCGAACAAGAGATTTTTCGTCACAGTCCATTGCATTTTGTTGATGGCATTTTTCCCGATGACAAAACCGCTGCACAAAATGGTAAGTTAATGCCGATCTCTTCACCTAGACTTTGTTGTTTATTGACGGTTATTATAGACGAGAACTTTGGCTTATTGTATATCGAATGAAAATTTATTGATTATTAATCAATGGGGTGTTTTACATAAATTATCGATTATTATTCATTGATGACAGTGTTTGGAAAACAGCATCAATTTTGATTGTTAAGTTTATATTCATTCTGTAGTTTAGATATGATACACTTAGAGGGTCGAGTAAATAATTTAAAATGCGTATATTAAATGTTAAAATATTTTGGGTAGATAAATTTATGTTAATATTTGTAGTGCATATGACAAAAAAAGCGTTCACTCCGGTCACCCTTTTTATAATTAGAAGTGGTATTACTGATTTTCAACGGAAATTTGTAATCGAATCGAAAATATTGTGTTTTCGACGTATGATAGAATAGTTTAGTTATATTTTCGATCCTTACATTAAACGCACTCATTTAGTTCAGACTAAAATAAAACCAAATATGTCAAATGAAATGTCAAAACCATTTTTGTTTTAAAATTCAATTTATCCATGCTTTCTTCCATTCTTTCACATCTTTGATGAGAGGACCTTACGCATGTAATATTCTGGCCAAATATCTTAACAAATCATTAGATTTTTGGCGCATATTTGCATTAGGTAAATAATTTTTTGCGAAATCCTTATTTTGTTTTACTTGATTTACTAACGTTGGCTGCTATACTAGAGAACAGCAAAAATAACCAAGAACTTTTACAACAAAACGTCAATTTTCGACCATCAAAAAGTAATCGGGAATTTTTCCAACAGAAATGCTGGAAAAATACATTCAAAAATATTCGATTTTTTCGATTTTCGACAGTTCTAAAATTTCCGAATCGGATGTCTATTCACACCACTCCTGTATTTTAATAAAATGAATAATTTTTTTCGTATAATTGTATATTATAGAATACTCCTGGAAGACTATCTTCAGGACTTCCTTACCTACCACAATTTCTTTTATCTTGAAAATACTTCATCGAATTTATTTTTTAAATTAAGACTTTCCATATCTTAAGTGTTCCCAATATATATCTTGCATATAGCCGTATTCGTGCCATTGCTATAAATTCCTTGTTGACGCAATTTTTTGTGCACTTTTAAACCAAATTCATTGATTTATTCTTGTTTATTTATGATGTTGAGTTCATACAGGTAATTTATATATATAAAAAAAAAACCAAATCTTTATTTGTTGGTACTTTAATTACAAAGCGCAAGAGGAAGCTTGAAAAATTTATGTAAATACGACATTAAAGCGGGATATGCATTGCATACAACAACAACAACAACACACAAAAAAAGAAAAAAGATCATGTTCACCTGTCAATTTGTGAATATTAATTACATTATTATGGTTGCTAGTGACAGGAGGCAGTATATTAGTTTCGGTAAAAATTATTGTGTTCGATTCCGTTTCATTTGTGTCATGTAGTTAGGGTGCACAAAGGATTTAATTATTGGAACGAAAACGATTATCCATATTTGTACCCTAATTCGAATACCACGTATCAGCATGTTTGTTCATTTTCAAGGTTTCCTGTCATTTTAATAAGGCTGATATATCGATTTATGAAATAAAAAAGGGTGTTTAATCGGTATTTTGTGGTACCCTGTATCAACATTTCACACCGATATCAGAAAACACCGAAGAAATTTTTTCTCATTTCCCAAAAAACTATAATTTCGGCTGATACGTGGTATTCGTATTAGGATAGCGATATGGAAATCGTCATCATTCCAATTCTTCTTCTTTGCCATTATCAAACTATAACCAGAATTGTTAAAGTAACACTTTTTTCGAATTTATAACATTTGTTACCAAAACTGGTAATAAATGAAACAAATGTAAACAAATGTAACAAATGTAGCAAAACGAATACGATTCCGTCCAATTTAGTTTGACAGATACATGAAATAACCACATCACAAGGCATATTCAGAATTGTTCCGAAATATTTCAGAATAGCGAATTGGCAGCAACCATTGAGTTGAAAAATAGGTACAAATTTTGGTAACAAATACATGTAACAAATAAGACTTGATTTTCGTCGTGTAACATTTACATTTGTTACCAATAAAAAATTAGGTATATTATCGATCATTTGTTACTTTAACAAACCTGACTATAACTAATACGATGCAAGCAAAAATTTGTATTTCGTCCCACATTTAAAAGGTTACAAAGAAATTCCATTAAATAAATCATAAAATGTTGAACAAACCTAGCGTAATACAAAAAAAAAAAAAAAAAAACCAAAACGCTCCGTTCATTGTTTTTGCAAAATGCCTCCGACAGAATGTCACAATATCTGCTCGGCCGCACAAAAATCACAAAAATTGCAATCATTAATCTTCATCTTGCACATTAAATTTCAATTGTACGTAAATACAAAACTATTTCAGAATCTATTTACCATTACAACAGAGTCCAGCAACGAACAGCGCACCAGCATCAGCAGCAAGCAGCAGCACCAAACATACCAGAGAGGCCAGACCATTGCGAATTTTTATATGAAGTGGTTAAACAATCCTGCGCACTATTTGTATTGTACGCATTGTGTGCATTGTGCATCCAAATGAAGAATAAAATGCAAGAATTTTTGTGCCGGCTGTTATTTTCGGATTCACTTCTTGACTGTTTTATTTTTTTTTTTTTGCTGCTTTTTCTACTTCTTCTTCTTATTTTTTTTCCTTATTTATATCTTCTTTGATATTAACTTCTATGTCCAGTTGTTTTGAATGTTTTGACCTTTAATTTATCACGGACAATCACTATAGAATTTAATCTATATAAATTATCACTGTGTACTGCATTTTTGATGGATGGGATTCTTTAATACATAGGTGCGGTGTCAAAAATGTTAATAATGTCTGGATGGTTGTTTTAAATTGTGCCATGTGTGTGTGTGTGTAATTATTTAAGTTATTTTTATTCTTTGTCTTTAAAAATCAAAAATAGTAAATACCACATATAGTGATGTATTTTAAAATATGGTGGATAGATACAACTTTAACCCTAATTACGTTGGGTCAATATACTTACGTTAACGTATGCGATGAGTCTCATAGACTCATAAGGGATTT
>JANSTT010018980.1:0-12484 GCA_026745375.1 Platyura marginata | reverse complement strand
GGCCAGTTTCACAAGGCATCTTCCGTTTTCGTTAGACAGGTTTTGCGGGCAAAGGATGCAAGATGAAAGAAGAAGGCGGTAGTTATTTTGACAGAATCTTTGCATCCAAAATGATTTAGCAATAACGGCAATTACCCCCATACTATTACACTAAAAATATGTATTTTAAGTAAAAAAAATCAATATTTGGAAATTTCAAGACCGTGTTATACGAAACTGCAATCGCGTCGAGAAGTCCTCAATTTCAACAATTCGCGTTATAGAAGTACCGCGTTATAGGAGGGTTACTTGTACTATGTATCAAATAGAGGAAGACGTGGAACTCCCAATTTGGGTAGTCAGTTGTCAGGGATTTAAGTAAAACATCGGTATTCTCTTTAATTGATTTCTTTATTTATTTTAACTAATTATTACACGAATCTTACAACTTATGGTACTTAACCTACGTATGGGTTCGCCTGTGAATTAGGCTCGGTATAGCGAGGATAGCCTGTAATACACTGGCTCGGTATAGTGAGAATAGCTTGTAACACACTGGCTCGGTATAGTGAGGATAGTCTGTAAAACACTGGCTCGGTAAAATGTGAATAGCCTGTAACACACTGGCTCGGTATAGTATGGATAGCCTGTAAAACACTAGGCTCGGTATGGTCGGGATATGAGCTGGTTTAGCTCGGGAGACGGAAACACAAAAAGTAAAGGAATTTTTAGACAACGAATTACCAGATTTTGGAAAAATTTAAGGAACCGCAAACCTTGAACCACACCGTATTCGCATGAAACATAAAAACCCAATTAAACAACGATATTTTCCGCGGAACCCAGCAATGCAAAGTATCATTGATTCCGAAATTGACGACTTATTAAAAGAAGATCGAATAGAGCCATCAAAGATTGAAATAATTAGTTAAAAATGAATAAAGAAATTAATTAAAGAGAATACCGATATTTTACTTAAATCCCTGACAACTGACTACCCGAATTGGGAGTTCCACATCTTCCACAGAAAGCCCCAGGAAACTCCGTCACAACGTACATAAAATTAGGCATACCTGATAATATTCCGTATTCCATCTGCTGCTGCACAATAAATGGAAGAGCAATGCAAACTACGTCACAGAAATGATGCTAATTGAAAACAATACTAATTAAAAATATTAAAAATATCTCATCTGGACCATACCTGCTGTAAGAAATGTTTTCCATTATACTCCTAAAGATGAAAAGAGATTTATCCAGTGTTTTAGGGAAATTCAACAATTGCTTCTGGTTTAGCTAATTGTTAGATGTATTCTTTTGTAGCTAAAATTAAAATGGCCACCTAAAAAATGTTTTTATTTTTAATATATTTATAAAATAAAAATGTCGATTGAATTGAATTAATTTATTACATCAAGGCGTTACAAAAAAAAAAAAAAAAGAAAAAGAATTTAATAATAAAAATTAAGATAAAACTAATGTTTGTTGCGTTTAGTGCCCACTGGTGGTTTTTGTAAATTGAAACTGCCATCACCAGTCGAAATATTTCCAATACCAAATGAACTACCAAAAGCCGAACCGGTTCCAGTACCAAATGACATTTGATTTAGTCCAAAACCTGTTTCCGGTTTTTGCGATGTGGTCGATGGCCAATTCGCTAGGACAAGATATAACAGTTAGAATTCAGGGATAATTGTAACTTACGGTTAAGCTATTAGATTGTTTTTTTTTATTTTTATTATTATTTAATATTTGTTTGTCAATCTTCAATAGTTTAATTATTGCTTGAAAACTAGAAGGAAAACAAATTATGGCGCACTGGTTACTTAGTGGTTGGATTGAAAAATGTAATTACCAATATTTTTATTTGAATTTGTTCCACTCATATTTGCGTTCGCTAATGTTGAAAATGGTGTCGGACCAATTCCCAAAATGGCGGACACTTTGTTGGGTTGTTGTTGTTGTTCTTCTTCGAATACATTTGTTTTGTCTTTTAGCAAATGTTTTCTCAAATTAAGATATTGTTCCTTTTGTGCCTCAACCTACATGTCAGGGGAATCAAATAATTCCATTTTTATAACGAAAATTCAAAAAAAAAAAAAAATTACCTTTTGATGTGTTTCATGCAAACGTCCCGCCAGAGCAATAAAACTTTCATGAATTTGTTGCAGTCCTTTTTTCAAATCATCAGCCGTAAAACTCTGCGGATTTGTTAACGATCGCATATGTTTTTCCGTTAGTTCCACCTGATTTCGAAACGTTATCATATCAGATTCATATTTTTGTATGAGCTCCATAAAATACTGTAGTGGTGCTATATTTTCAAACTGTAGTCCGGCCGGTGTATCGTGTGTTCGTTGTGCCATTTCAGCTTGTCGAATGGCACCGGCCGTTTCCGAACGCAACAATTTTACGGTTGCATAATTTGTTTCAACACAATTTGATATTTCTGCCAATGTCCAATTCAAATTCTGTAATTCCGTACTGACATTGAACAGTTTCCTTGTTGACGTTCGTGCAATATCGGAACTGATCGTTTTCTGCTGTTTAATATGTTGTTTTAGCGTTTCAACGGTGCTGACAATTTCCTGTGGCAATTGTACTTCTTTGGCACGGGCACTTTCACTGCGACCTTCGACAGTTTTCGGTTGAGATGCATTAATATCGATTCCGCCCAGACCAATTTTTGATGGGGGGGCTGCCGATACGGTAATCGGTGCTAAAATGGTGTTTTTATTTTGTTTATATCAATAATATATAAATAACAAGGAATATTACTTAGTGTTGCACCAAATAAACCTCCAGATGTTGGAGCACCAAAGTTTGTCGTTGGCAGTGCTGCTACTGTTGATGTTGTTGCTGCTGGTTTTGTTCCTAAATTATTTATTAGAACTTTAGGTCTTCGTGAACATGTGATTACGGCGTACAGTAGGTGGTGAGACAGGGTTAAAAATGAAGAACTGTAGAGAATGACAAATATGGAGAAGATTGATGCTCAGATTCGTCGAAGAAAATGAAACCGGATCGTACATACACTTCAAAAACCTATGGATGACATTGCACGCGAAGCGCTAATGTAATTTCCAAGGTGCTCGCAAAACAGGACGACACAGACAAACAAATGAAGGAAGAAAATAATGGATGGAAGTGGAAGCTTTGGCAACAAACAGAACGCGATGGCGACTATTTGTAGATGGTCTATGCTCCCTCGTGGAACGAGAAATGACCTGATGATGAGGAGTAGAGTAAAAGTGAATGAAGTTCTAGAAAATAAAAACTTAAGTCAAGGTTAAAACTTAAGTCAGAAATTATCAAACCAATCGAGAAACGTCAAAAGAGAACTCGAAACTCTTTATAAGAAAATTTTATAAGAAAATTATTTATTTATTTAAATGAGCAATATGACAAAATAATGGACACACAACTTGATTCCCATCATGAACAAATCCAACAATAGAAAAATCCTCAACATTTGTTCTGACAAGTCCATAAGAATTTTGATATAGAAAAATCTGCCGCTGTACAGGACGGTGCTGCTGAGCATTTAACCAAAAATTAGTTTTCTGAAAATTTGGAATATTCAGCGATTCTTGATGAGGATAATTTTGTAATTCGTGCAACGGAAAGGTTTCACTATACGTGTGCAATAGATTACTGGGCCATTTTTGATTTAAATCTATTATTTGACCAAGAATTGTATCGGAAGAACGTTTAATTCGATGCTACTTACCAAAAAAACCTCCACCAAGACTCGGTGCACTTGTGGTAGCTGTAAAAAATGACGGTGCCGCAGCTGTCGATGCTGGTGCCCCAAAACTATATACAAAAATTATAGTCAATAAGAATTTATCGATTCTATAGATATTTCTCATCAGTACTTTAATCCTGCATTCGAAGTTGGTGCCGAAAAATTAAATCCAGTATTGGCATTCGAAGTGTTTAAGCCTAAATTGAGCGTTGGCGCAACGGTAGCTGTTGTTGGTGCACCAAATAGTGGCGTTTGATATGGTGCCGCTCCAAATGACAGAGGGGCCGTTGTTGCTGGCTTCGCCAAACCACCAAAACCAGATGTATTTCCCGTTGTTAGTCCTTGACCAAAGGATAAATTCGGTGTGGCGGCAGGTGTTCCGAAAACCGTTGCTGTTTGCTGTTGTGCTGGCGCTACTACTGCTGTCGAAATGGCGCCAAATGCTGGCGGTGCCGGATTTGGTGTTCCAAATCCCATGCCGCCTAGCATTGGATTTGCTTGCGGTGCTGACGTATTAAAATTCATAGCGGACTGGGGAGGTTGGGCAGCGCCAAATAAAATGTTTCCACCAGCTCCTGGTTGAGTGCCAAAAGTTGGCATGCTGGAAATTGGTACAAATTGGTACAAAAAAGATTCCAATTGGCAAAAATCTTAAAAATTACTTTGTGCCAAATGAAAATCCTGCATTGGTTGTTGTTGGATTTGTGAAATTATTCATGATTATTGATAACAATAAATTTATTAAATAAAATTTGTTAGTTTAACGTTTAAAGCCAAAAAAACTGAAAATATATATATGTATATATATATTTTTAAACGTCATTTGTCACTATGATCTATGACTATATGGGAACATCACTGCCATCTCTGTTATTTGACTATTCTATGGCGAAGTTAGCAATTTGAAAACATTTCAGTTTTAACTTGAAATAATAGAGTTTCCCTAATAAAATTAATCTTCCAAAAACAACACAACAATTTTTTATAATCAAAAATATAATTAAATGAATAATGGAGATTGTTGATATTTAAATGACGCAAATGGACGACGAAGGGTTAACAAATTTGACATGTGGATTTACGTGGCATGCGTTTTTGTGGCCAACTTCATGTACATTTGACGTTTGCCATCACACCTCGCCAACATTGACTGAATAGGTCACAAAATCTCTAGAGATTTACTAGAAATTGTGAAAAAAAAATTAAAAGAAAGATTATTCGACATTTATTTATATTAAAACCCACGTAACTTCCACAATTAATTATGTCGAAATTGTTATTCTTCACAGTGTGCTCAATTTTTATTTCGTGTGCTCTTTGTACGGTGTGCAATAATCCCACAATCGAATCTACCTCGTTTACCAGCAAAGATGCCACAATAGTTAGTCAAATAGCCTTTATAGCCGAATTTTCTCTAAAATGCTCCGATGCCAGTGTGACAAATTTCCCACTGTTTACCGAAGTTGATGGAAGACTGTCTCCAGCAGCTAGAATTGGTGAGAATAAATTCCAGGTAAGTTTTACATATTTCCCAATTTTCGATCTAATATAAATGAAAACGATTAATTTCCGTTAGGTAAGCTGGACAGAAGAAATTAAAAATGCTCGACGTGGTGAACGTCTCATTCGTCTATTTGACGATGATGGATTTGCAGCCGTACGAAAAGTGTACAGAACTGGAGGCGATCTACAATCGGTTCCCGCACTAGCAACCGTAAGCGTACCACATACAGGTGCTTTTAATGGGCCATGGATTAATTCGGAAATTCTAGCTGCCGGAATTGCAGCTGTTGTTGCTTATGTTGCATTTTCCACCAGAAGCAAATTGTTATCTTAGATATGCAAAGTTTTGTTAATTTATTGATTAATAATTTCCAATTTTCTAGTATATTTTGGTATTTTAAATGTCTACAGTCTCTTAATGATAGAGAACTTAGAAAAATTAACTTCGATTCCTTAATAACCAAGTCTATTTGAATAAATCTTCTCAATGTCAACGTCCTTTAGTCGAATAAAGATTATAACAACTATGCCATCTCATCGATATAAACTAAGTCTTTAAACCCAGAACAAGAGACACGGAAGAGTCTAAAAATGAAGTGAACCAAAAAAAAAGAAACAATTAGAAGCTGCAAGAATCCACCAGTAAATCGGGAATTATTTCTCAACAAACCAAAGCACTTAAATTTAGCACCTCCTCAGACTTGCGGATTCGAATGTTATCTGGAAGTTTTACAAAAACTTAAATAAATTATTCTAGGAACCTTCTTTGGAGAGTTCTTTGGATGCCTTCAATAGAGAATTTCATGTCTCTCCAGTCGTGGTGACTCCTTGCGTCAGCTGTCCTCTACAAGCTGTATTTTATGATACACGAACATCTCTCCTAGATGAGTTGTCTGGAGCTGATGTTTATTCGGTGGAGGCGACGGTATGAGAGTATCAACTTGGGAGAGTTGAGCGCGATCATTTCATGTTGTAAATCGGACCAGCTACAACCAAAAAAACATTTGTTTGGATAACCATTATCATCGTCATCAGGTCGGGTTTTACAGATACGGAGAGAAGGTATGATCTACAAGACTTGGCTTTACTCACTAAAATTAGGCTTATCTGGGTACCTGATTATTCCCGTGTAATTCATATTGATTGATTGGTTTCGGAACCAGGTTTTAAAATAAAATAAATAGTCTTCTAGTGGATAAGAGATGAACATCACAGATTGTGAAATTCCTCGACAATAAAATTATTTGTCAATAAGACATGAGAACCACTAGTGATCGAGTCTCGTCATTACTGACAAGGCATTGCAAGCTCAATATGTTGGTTATCGACACAGTCCTACTACGCAAAGTTCGATTTAGAGATAACTGAACACATTCTTTAATGAAGAATGCCTTGTCTATGTATACTTGCAGCTGGCATTCATCAAAATAGGTTGTAACCATGAAAGCGGATCATTTAACTAGTTTGGCACAAAAGAACTTATTGATCTGCGTGCTTACTGGTGGTCAGACACGCGACTGACACTGGTCATTGTTCCCTATGGTGATCCTATTTTATACGAACTAAAAGATGAGCCTATATGAAACAGGTGAAGGGAAGAATATTATAGAATAATTGGTCTGAAGTCATAGAAAATAAAAACTTTTTGACACCACCACCACCAAATTGAACCTTTTGCAAATCAAATTCAACCTTTTCCAAATCAAGTTCAACCTTTTGCAAATCATATTCAATCTATTGCAAATCAAATTCAACCTTTTTCAAATCAAATTCAACCTTTTCCAAACCAAATTCAACCTTTTCCAAATCAAATTCAACATTTTGCAAATCAATTCAACCTTTTGCAAATCAAATTCAACATTTTGCAAATTAATTCAACCTTTTGCAAATCAAATTCAACCTTTTGCCAATCAAATTCAACCTTTTGCAAATCAAATTCAACCTATTGCCAATCAAATTCAACCTTTTTCAAATCATATTCAAACTTTAATATTCAAGGTTGAATATGATTTGCAAAAGATAGAATTTGACTGCAAAACCTGTATTAATAGAATACTAGGCTAGACAGGGGAAGCAGTTATAAATAAATACTAAAAATTAAATTTACTATCAATTTTCTATATATTCTAATCAAATATTCGCATAAAAAATATGCCACAAAATTATTGTTCTATTAAAACAAATTTTTTTTTTAAATTAAATTAAAAAAGAAAAGAAAAAAAAACAAAAGGAAAATATTCATGTCTAAAATGACACAAGAAAAACACTTAATTAGTATAAGTCTTTCATATATGTATATGTAAAGTTAATTGCAGTGTGTATGCATGTATGTATGTGTGACAACAATTTGTACGATTTTTTTTTTATATAAAATATTCTTAAACATAACGTCGATTTACTTATATTGTCCTTAATAGCAATTATGTACGTTCCATTTTAACTCTTTGGCAATGTTCTTGATACCGTCTGAATAGGTCATCATAGGAAAGTCTTGACGGTGACAAAGATGCAGTCTGATTAGCATTGAATGTCTGTTTAGCGCGTTCAAAATTTTCAGCAATACAAGATCTAGAAAATTGGAAAACGTTAATGTTTGATTATGATCCGTTTGAATGGAAATTTTGTTACCTAAAAAGTTTCTGATGCAAAACATACGCACTAACATGTCCCGCATCTAAATACTTTACTTCGGCACCGGGCCAAATATCTTCTAAATTACTGCAACCGGTTCTCGGTACGTAGGCATCGTCTTTTGCACAAACGGCCGTTATTAACGATGTATCATACGGTACGGAGAAATTTTTCAAATGTGTACATTCGTCCATCATGCCGCGCATAAATTGCAGTGCCTCCCGTTCCCACCAATTAACTTTGGTAATGTCAATCGATGGTGGTTTTGTGGGCGATGATTGTGGCAAAATTAGGCTCATCAATTTTGTTGTACTCGAATTTATGGCCGATGTCAGGGCACTGCTTGCCACTCTTATTGTATCGCCAACATATTCGGTTGTTGTTGTTAATGCCGTTGCCGGCTGTTTAATTTGTATCAATTGAGCACATGCGGCATTGGTGGCATTGGTGGCATTGGTGGCATTGGTGGCGGTGACAGCTGCGGCAGCCGTTTTACCTTGAGCAATTAGAATTTTTACGTGCAGTTCTTTAATCTCTTCGTCGCTAAGTGTAAGTTTTTCATCAGATTGAATTTTTCTAAATAACGATTCGGATAAATTAAAGAAATTTGTTTCTAACCGTGGTCGACCATCTCTCAATCGTGGTGGCTCATAGACATTTTGAACATTGTCCATTGATTTAATGTCCTCTTTGAGTACATACATTGATTCATCGAAATGCTTAATGAAATGTTTTCCGGCCAAAAATGCATCATCGACAACGGTCACCATTTTTGCTAATCGTTCACGATAATTTCCATCCGCAAAATATTGCGTCTCAAGACGATCCCAATTTATTGATTGACTCATGACACCCTGAAAAACATTTGTTTTTTTTGTTTTTTTTTTTGTTTTTTTAAATAAAATTTTATTGAAAATTGTTTAATTGTAGTAGTACCTGAGTGAATACGGCCGATGCTGTTGACCATGATAAACATGGCACCAATACCAATGGTTTTGGCCAATTTGTGGCAGCCAACGATGCCATATGGCCGCCCATTGATAGTCCTGTAACACCTAAAGGACCAAAACCATTTTTTTCACAAAAATGCAGTAAAACTAAATTTTCAAGTATCAGACAGGCACCCATAACGAAAATGTCGGAAACATTGTTTAAATTGGAACGTCTGGAATGTGATTGATTGAGATTAGTTCAAAAAAAAAACAAAAAATTCAAGAGATTTAAAACATAAAAAACAAAAATCTGTAGAGGATGTAATTAATTTACATTTGTTCCTTTGGTTTTCGAACACCATAAAATGGATTTTCAAGTAAAATTGCACCAACACCGGCTTCTCGTAATAGTGGTTTGGCCATAAAATTTCTGCGACGCCAATAAAACTGTAACAAATCAGCAATTTTTTAATGGGCGATTGACAATAGAGTGTGAGTATCGAGAATGGATGAGATTTGTTTGGTTTTTTTTAGTTTTTTTTTTTTTTTTTGATTGTAGCGAGAATTTTTTTATTATGTTCCAATCAGTTTATGGTTTTTTTTTTTTGGTTGTATTATCAAATAGATGATTTCCGCTATGGTAATTTGTGCAGTCATTTTTCCATTTCCAAAAATAAAGAAAAATAATGAATTTATTGCACTTACATGATCTCCGGTACCGGCAAAATGTATGCACATCGGCTTGAATTCGTCTTGCCATTTTAGCGGCAGAATCATTTGAAATTGTGCATGACGACAGGCTTGTGGTACCAATCCGGGCATATAGAGTTCCAGTGGTGTTAAGAATTTTCCTTCGATTACATGATATTCATTGGTTTTTTCTTCCTGAAATTGAAAGAACAAAAATTATCGTATCACTACTAGACGGCACTTAGGAACGTCGTTATTGTTTCTAAACACATGTGCTCTTGATGTGCCTGATGAGTTTTTCACAGACACTATTCTATTTGATCTGAACTTATGGCAGTCACATTTTGTACACTTGCCGTTGGGCCATGTGGTCTTGTTGTGTCTGTTCGGATCAATCGAAAACGAACTGGCGCTGATAGTCAATTAGTTTATTGAGTGCAAAACTTACAATTGTACTCCTCCCAATTTGCATCGAGTTCAGTTGTTTTAGATTTTGTTATTTCAGATATCGAAAAAAATATGCATAATCCCATATGAACTTTGAAGAACAGAACGGAATTGGATGTTCTCTTAGTTTCGATTTCTGATTCTCCAAATTTAATGACTCTCTCAAAATGAAAACTCTCAAAATTTGTTATTTGAGCTCTCGAGAAAAAGTAGAATCTATGCCTAATCCCATAAGGACTTTGAAGAACGGAACGGAATTGGATGTTGCCTTAGTTTGATTTTCTGATTCTTCCAATTTAATGGCTCTTTAAGAATGGAAAATCGCAGAATTTGTTATTTGAACTCTCGAGTAAAAATCGAATCTATGCTTAATCTTATAAGAACTTTGAAGAATGGAACGCAATTGGATGTTCTCTTAGTTTGCTTTTAGGAATGTTTAAGAATTTGGAATCTCTACCGAACTTAAAGTCAATTGTCTAGGAGTGTCGTAGTTAGGTATTGATGTTATGTGCTGAATGTATTACAAAAAGACAACTTCTATGATTTAAAAAAAAATTATTAGTGATTCTCACATACACACAGCCCCCCATTCCCCATTCACTTATCTCATGTGAAAACGTAGCAATTCCAATCTAGTTCGTCATTTACAAAAACAATAAACAATTTCCTATGCTCTGCTAAATTTACACATCAACAAAACACGATTTGTTTGTTAAATTTAGAATGTGTTGGTAATCATCCGAGTCAGTAGGTGTTTAAAAAATCACTTGACGATTATATAATCACCACATAAATAGATCAACAAAAAAAAAACTTCCAAACTTACCTTTGTAATTTCAACAGGATAATCGGCTGGAATTAATTTGTAGCAACTTTCACGGTTCGAAACGACTTTTCGAAATTCAAAAAGTCTAAAAAATGAGAAAGAAAACCATAAGGTTAGGCTATTATTACGTTGGCCCAAGCCCAGGTTCACTTACCTCTCCAAATTTTCAGGTTTTCCCCATCCTTTTTCGAAGAATTTCGTAATCAACATTCGCCTATAAAGTCCATCTAGGCGACTAGGTGGCATTCCTTAACACAAACAAAAAAAAAGTTCTTTTTTGTCTTTTTTTCAAAAATCACTTCCAACTATTTAATTGCACGAACAAACGATCCCAGTCACTTGAGAATTTTCTTTTCAATAATAAAACACACAAATTGGAAAATTGTCTTTTGTTAATTAATTAATGATCAATCACACTGAACCTTTTGTTTAATTTTTTTTTATTCTTTATTGATTGCTATCGATTAGATTGCTCTTGTGGAAATGAATATTTTATAGCTGGGAACAATCGTTTTAATTAAATTTATATAGAATTTTGACAGTCAGCACAAAATCTCAAACGAAAAAAACATCGTACGATATGCGACCTGCGACGATTTGAATTTAAAATTAAAGTCCAGGTGAATCGAACAATTTATTGTGCGGACCAAAACAACAAAATTGTAGCTTTAGTTTATGGACGCAGTGAGCTGGAGGGTTTAGAGTGGGGGGTGGGTGTATCGATAGAGTGGGTCCTCCCACCAATGTTTCAATGGGGACTTTTTGCCAGTCCCCCTCCCCTGCCATCTGGGGGGTTTTAAAGTTTGTATGGAGAAATGTCAAAATATATTTTTCTTAATATCAAAAGTAGTGGAAGAAGTGGGGGATTACTCCTTACAAATTTTTGTTCCGGAGTTTTTAGATACCACACCTTCTCTCCCCCTCAGGGAGATTCAAATTTGTCAACTACAAAAAAGAATAAATAATTCCAATAAGTATTAATAAAGCGTAGATTTCTTGCGTAGCCGTAGGTCAGAAAAGGGAGGGTAGGGTGTTTGCGCATATATTTTACTATTAAAATTGGACTTTGAGGAACAAGTTGCTTAAGTTAAGTCTATTTAACAAACTTAATACTGGTGAATTAGTGCAATCACTTTTTAATTATTAAAATTCAGGAATCAAGTCTCTAGGGTCTAGGATCTAGGTGAAACTAAAGAAATGTGATGCAATTTAAGACGCTTGATTTATATGTCGGACTGTACCACGAAAATGGGATGTGACGTAGGGCAATATTTTTTATTTTCTATAATTTGCCACAGTAAATTTTATAATTTGGCCGGAATCGTTATCAGATACGCATTTCACCTCAAAATTTCACGACAAACAAATAAAATGGTGCCCAACTTAACGATACGATTAAAGGGCGTGTCATATAAACGGCAAATCAAATCCATAATACAATTTCGATATTGGATAGTTTAGCATCCATGGGGTTATAATCGTAATCCACAATCAGCCCGCGTATCCATTTTTTTATCTCTGATTAAACAGCACCCCACCCACGTATTTTTTTGTTTTCTTTTCATTAATGGCGATGTGTAAAATTGTTTATTATTTACTTTATGACGTTTCATACTACGTACGGGCCGCGCAATATTTTCAACCAATCAACATTGAATGTTGCTTTTCAATCTTTAGTATGGTGATAAAGGGAGAAACCAGACTTAGCCTACTGTAAAGAATTTCTGC
>JANSTT010018979.1:0-12486 GCA_026745375.1 Platyura marginata | reverse complement strand
TTTTGAGCGCTATAAAAATGTTCAAAAATCATCCCTTTTTTTCTTTGACCTTAACTTTTTCTATATGTTTTTTGATCATGTTGAAAATGCGATACCCTCTTAAACATTAAAAATTAATTTAAACAATTATCCTGAACGATGAAAATAATTAGACATAAAACAACCACTTTTATTTGACTACATAACAAGAATTATTAAATAACAAGCGTTTAGAATCTTCCCAAAGCTAATTAGGGGCTCCTAACAAGAGGATTAGATTACCTGTAATTAAATCATTTATTGCTATTAAGAAAAGTAGGTGCTTATGTACATTCACCCAAAATTGTTTGAGTTAATACTAAATTTCGGCAAATAATATTTTTTTTCTGTGTATTTATTTTGTACATATAAAACGAGTACTTACATTATATAATATATGTACATATGTATATAAGTAAAGTATGGTATGTGTCTAACCAATGACATTTAACTTTATGGTAATGATGTAATGTAATGTAATGACCACCTTATATGAAGGTAATGTCATGTTAACTTATATTGTCTATTTTACCAATAAGAATTTTAGAGATGCGATACGCTGTATATTGCTATAACCTGATTCGGAGAAAGCTTTTATACGAGATCTGCTTTAAAAAAAATCACGGTTGTTGAAACTTCTCTATAATATTAATTTGTCATTTTTCCATATTTAATATTTTTTGTAAATTTATTCCACTTTCTTAATTTGAAATCTCCTATTGAATATTAATGATATATCCCACTACATGTCACATTTGTATTTTAGACGACCCAGAAAAATAATAATTAATTAATAAATGTAGTGTAGTAGTATACACTCAATAAAAAAAGTCTCCACTGTTTCATGAATATAATCTATTATGGCGTCTTTATTAGTAAATTAGATTTTATCGACGCTTATATGAAGATTTTAAAAGATAATTTGACAGTTAGTGCTTCTCAATAGGGTCTAGAGGGCAGTTCAATATTTCAAAAGAACAACGACCCAAAGTACACATCTTGATCTGTGAAGGAATGGATATTATACAATGTGCCAAAACAACTCCATACGCCGCCCAAATATTCAGACTTGACTCCCATACAACATCTTTAAGACCAACTGGAGTGAAGGATCCGAAAACATCATATAATCAGCAGGACTAAAAAAAACTCGACTTAAATAAGAATTGAAGAAAACTAAGGCCAAAACAACTGCAAAATTAGTAAAATCAATGCCACCATGACTGGAAAGAGTCCTTGAACCGATAAACAATAGTTTATTGATAAACAATATGTTATTTTTGATACAGAATTGAATATTTTAATTTTTTGTTAGATTTGAAAACATTTTTAATTATTTTTTCTTATGGATCAGACATTATATTCCAAAAATAAAAAAAAAAATTGAAAACTTAACTAATAAAGACACCATAATAGATTATATTCATGAAACAGCATCGTACGGAGACTTTTTTTATTGAGTGTAAGTATAAAGTCCTATGCAAAAATGCTAAAATGTACCTTATATAACCACGGTGATTATACTGCTAAGCTAAATTATTGATTAATTGATTCTGGTTAAGGTTTCCAAAAATCGTTATTTCGAGGAAAGATCAAAAATGTATAAAATTTAACTTAACGAAGGTTACGAACATATTTTCTGCTAAAATTTGAAGTGTGATCGAATGGAGGCTTTTGATTTGAATTAAAAATAAATTCGTATTGAGAATGAATTACTGTAGGCTATATATGATTGGGAGTAGGTATATCGGTTGATTTCTATACAGTGATAAAGAACGTTGCTAACAAAAATAAATAATTAAATAAACATAAGACCTTTAACATCTATCGTTTATACGAGTAGTAAACTTAAAGCATTTTGTTTATGGCAGTTATCAGATGAAATGTTGTTTTCGTTACGTTTAAAATGCCTTTGTAGCAAATTTACAAGACTAAGAAGAAAATTATCTTTCATGCAAAATATGCCTTGTGTAAACATCACGCTAATTCAAAAAAAAAAAAAAAAAAAAAATTGTTAATAATATAAAGAAAATTCCTTAGCGTTAAATACATAGAATGAGATATTTAACTACTTCATTTATGTGAAAATGAAAATCAAATGCCAAGCTAAATGGTAAACCTATACGATGAACTCGTGTACATAAGTGTAATTGTTAACATTGCTAGGATTATCATTATATACGAGTACATAGGTAGGTAGGTACATGATCTCTGAAAAATGGTCATGTAAACAATTGTACACCCCCAACTGTTTTATAGAGACACCATTTATAATTATAGATGGAGTTTTAGTAACAAGAACAATATCTAAATTATTTTTATTGTAAATTTGTACCTAACTGTAATGTAATGTAGATATCCTCATCCTCGTACATATAACTATAGCTATAAATACTTCAGACGGACACTTTAATACTAATTAAGACTATACCGTTCGTTACAGATTTATAGAAAATCGTACAGATCAAACAATTAGCACATTCTTTGAAAATTAATTACTTACCTGAAATAATGAATACAAAAGTTAAATTAAATTAATTAACAGTAGTATTAGAATTGTTGATTGTTGTTTCTTGTCGAAAAAAATATGAAGGGTTAATTAATGGATTTTTTCCACAAGAATAGACCCATTTTATATTGATACAATTTATTTATTTGCCAATAGTAGAAAACATGTATTAATTCCTATAGAATTTTACGCATTAATTCAAGTAGGTATAAGTAGGTTCATATCCCTTAGTATGTTTATGTGCAAACCTCCCTATAAGAAAACCGGCTGTGAATTTGATTCACTGTGATGGAAGTGGTTTTTTTTTATTTTCGTCAATTCAAAAAAAAATTGCATAATAATTAAGGATACTGTAGCTAATTTTGATCTTACACATCTACAGACGTTAGACAAAGTAATTGCGCGGCCTCTTTACATTGCCTTTGTTTAGTGGATCTATTACAATAATGGGTAAAACTATTAGAAATATCAATTTCATTTCAATTGGAATGTTTATTGTTAAATGTTTACACCTCCACAAATTATTCCCAAATTAAGCAAATAATTTTCAATACATATTTTAAGGAATAATTAATTAATTTATAAATTAACTTTAAGTTAATCTGATTGACTTTATACGGAAAAAAATCAATACAAATTTGCAAATACCTATATATTCTAAATTAGGAGTATTAACTCTAATTACTGTTCAACTTCGGTGGACTTTAATTTTGAATAATGTCAACGGAGGGTTAGCTATTTTTTTATTTGCTAACTTTCGTAACATGAGTTAATCAACCAAACTCTCGTTAATGTTTAGTTCCCCTGAAGAAAATTGTCATAAACCTCACCCATTATAAATGGTAATGATTTTGGTGTCTTACAATGTATACAAGTTTAACAATGTTTAGATTACCTAAACTTTGAAATCTGAGTAATACACATTTTTACTCCATACATTTTCAACATTAATCTTTTGTACTTAATTTCAACTTATGGGAATTTAATTTGAAATGCCTGTGTTTACGAGTATGTAAGTACAGAAATATTTATAATTATGTTAAAGCTTTACGTTGTCGTGGTTGATTCAAATTTATTGCTTGTACAATATACAATAAAACATAAGAAGTGTAGGTAGCTTTTAGTTCTTTTGTTAGAGAAAAAGATCATTTTATCAAATGGAATTTCTAGTTGTCTAAATGTAAAAAAAAAGAATTTTTTATTGTACAGATATTTTGAAATGTGATCGATATTTCCCCCGGACTATATTCCAAAAAATACTGTTGGTTCAATTTGTAAATCTATTTAAGGGGTATTTTTTATTTTCTAGAGATTATTTTTTTTCTATTGCAAAATCTTTCATTATTTTTTTGGGGTTTTTGTTTTTTGTTTTGAAAATTGTTATTTATTTTGCTTAATGTATATTAAAATTAGCAAACAAAACATTTTAAATAAATTTTAAAAAAAATTCAAAAATAGTCTTAGACTTAATAATAGAAACAGTAGAAATTTACACAAATATATAGGAAGATAGAAGACACTTATACAAAATTTGCCAGAGCAACCAAAGACACATGTTGTTACTGTTATAGTACTATAGAATTGACTGATAGATCTTATGTTTTTCCGAAATAATCACTAGTAAAACAATAAAACCATAATTAAAAAAATAACATAAATAGTTCATTAATATGTTCGTTAATATATTAACTGTTCAAAATACAGTAATTGGTGTGATGGTTCTACTATAGTTTTTTGCTGTTGTATTATAGTGTTAGAAATAAATTTTAATATAACATTTTTGTATTCTATATTTTCTACATAACACTAATTAATTATTTAAAACTACAATACAGTTGAATAGAAGAAGTTCAAAATTTACTTGGCATTTATAAAACAAATGTCAAGTAAATTTTACATTCACATTAAAAAAAAAGAAAAAGTGGCAAATCTAAATGGTTTCATTGTGTTAAAAACAGATCGATTAATAAACTTAATCCTTACGGCATCTTTAGTATTTATAACCATCGGACTCAAAGATTCTGTATTATTGGAGTTTCATCTAGGCTTTTTAATACCACTTTCGAAGTACTGGAAGTTTCACATTTCGGTTCGTTATTAATCATAATTTTTATAAATCAGTAATCAATTTATGTCGATGACTAAATTAAAATAAATTTCAAAGTAAAAAATCTTTCCCATAAATATTTATACGACAACATAAATACTTTATGTATTTAAGCAGGTTGGTTCACATGTATATAATATCATTAAGTATGTTATATGTAGCTAAGTATATACAATATACATATGTATACTTATCCTTACCTACTGATATTTTGTGAAAATGTGTCTTCATACTGTAAATGCTCTTTCAACAAACAAATCACTGCATCGCTTTTTTCCTATTTGATATGCATGTAAACATACAAGTAAGCTTTCAGAAGCTTAAAGTACTTTCTATGGACGATGTTACATTTTAAAATTTTAAAGAAAAATAAAGCAGAAGAGGAACTCATCTAAAATAGATTTAAGTAAAGACAGATTTCAATCGTTTTTCACTTGATTCAATTGCCTGCCGAACTTTTTGTTGTTTTAAATTAAACTCTTTTTTTTCCAATAATGCTTACAGGAGGAAATCGGAAATAAGGACAAAAATGTTCAATATTATGAAGTTATTGAATTATAGGCCGAGCTTTTTAAAAGCTGAAATATATGTATGTATATAATCTCTTGAATGTAGTTAAACGCCCCCATATATCACAGAATTTATGTGGTTTATATATAAAGTGTCCCGGTTAAAGATGCTAATCCATTAAAAGATTATTCTTCTGTTCATTCTATGAAAAGTTTAAATTTAATTGGTAGTTTGGTTAAATACATTTTGTAGAAAAAAATCCATTGTCAATTAAAGTAAATAAACACTGAAAAACACCCCTATTTCAGTGGATGTTGCAGATCAATTTTTTTAAGAGAAAAAAAAGAATCACTGCTTTACCAAGAAATCACATTTTTAGCCGGGACGCCCTGTATATAGGGCATGTTTTATGTTAGGGACAATAAGTCAAAAACGTGCTTGAGACATTAAATCTTTGAATATACTCGTATGTAGTGTTCTCCATTAAATACTGAGATGATTCAACTCCACCGAAACAATACATATACATACATATACATACATATAAAGGTTTCATACTTAATTCAAAATTGTGAGCGTTTTTTGAAGCCTTCTTTATGTAGTTTTCGACGATATTATTGGAATGTATACTGAGCAAAAACATAGCTGCAGAAAGCTTATAGTTTATCAAAGATATAAAACTCAGATATGTCTATACTCTTGAAATATTATTTATTGACTAAGATTTGACAGATACATGTAGATTTTTAATGTTTATTTACATTTAATTCAATATCTTTAATTATATAAAATATGTTTAATATAACTTTGTATATATATTTTATTTTGATTCAACCATCTCTTTTTAATTCAGATAAATAAACTAAATGAATTTTATACACACATATTTAAAATAATTTGTTTATTAATTGAAAATAAATTCTTCTATGTTTTAGAGTTGATTTTTTTTTTAATAAATAATTTTATTCTGATTTTTTTCCTTTCTTTATAATTACATAATTTTTACTTGACAATATACATTGAGAATTTTAACAGATGCCCTTAACGATTATTTATGTATAAGAAGAATAACTTAAAAGCCCAATCTGTCTAAATTAGTCGTAGAGGATAAAGTAGCAGCGTTACTTGTTAATTCCTGTTGCTGTCGTGTCTCTGTTTCCTTTAAAAATTTGGCAGATTTTTATTTATTCAAAATTTAATCACTAAAAAAGCTTAATTGAAAAAACATACTTCCTCTGATGGGCCGGTTTTATAACTTCTTCCCCATCGAAGTCGAACTGGTTTTCGTTTTTTTGGTTGATCATCCAAATCATTTAAATCTATGTCGTCCGGAAACACTGGAAAATCTGGATCGTTTCTTCGTCCCCAACGCAATCTTGTTGACGGTACACGTGGTTCTCTGAGCAATTCAACATCCGAAAAGTAATCCTTTAAAATAAGTATAAAAGTTATAAGATTTTTTTTGTAACGAATGAATGTTCCATACATCATCTGAATAGGAATTATCACGTTTTCCAAAACGAAGCCTTAGCGACGGTGATCGTATAGGTTTTTGATTAATTTCATCAGAAAATCTTTTTTCCTGAACGCATTTTTTATTAATTTAATTATATCTCGAACACCTATAATGTATTAAAATTTTACCATGAGAGGCATTCCTGGATCGCTTCGTCTTCCAAATCGGAGCCTTAGAGATGGTGATCTCTGAGCTTTTCGTTCTACTTGATGATTCGGAAATGATATTGGTCCTGTATATTCTTTTTGCAATAGGCTCTCGTACAAATCATTTAGTGAATCTGTGAATTTAATATTATTTTAATTGACTTTCATATTATTTATCATATATGCGTAAATTTTAATAAAATTAAAAAGAAAAATAAAAATAAAGTAAATAAATAAAATTACATAAAGTATTGAAATAATAATTAAAAAACTTGAATTGTACTTACTGTCAAATACAGGCGCTGATAATGCCAGTAGCAAACAACCATTTAGAAGAAATACTAGAAGCAATGCAGATGATTTGACGCCATTCATGTTTTATTTTTCTGTAACAAAGAATGTTATGTAATCGAAAATTGATTGAAAAACATTTATTAGAAATTGATTGTGTATCAAAATCGAAGGTATTGTATTTTGTATGATTATGTCTATGTATAGGTTCGTATATTCTCATTCAGTCAAAAGGGCTTTCAACATAATATAAAATCCCTTTTTTATATAACTTTTTGATAGGTCAGCCATATATCTACTCACAATTTATTAAATGTTTTTTTTTTGTTATAATAATTAAGACAATAAATTTTTCGTCAGGACAATGACCATTATTTGAGTTTAAACACTTTGTTAAAGAGTTGAAAATTTATTTGGAAACCACCTGTCATATTCCTTGTAAAACAAAATTAGCTATTGTAAGTTTATGACAAACGACACAAAAACCCCCTATAATAATGAATAAAAATCGATTCTTAGTTAAATAAATATTATTTAATCAACGCAAATATGTACAACCATTATTATTGTTTAAGCATTGTACTGTACATATACATATGTGTATATACTATATACATAGTTTTAAACTTTACACATTAAACATTATTATCTCAAATGAGATGTAGGTAAACACTATAATAATACAAATATTAAGTTGTTTATCTTAATAAATTTCTAATGGGGTTAATAGAGCTACAGGACAATCGTAAACCATGAGTATAGTATGTATTCTATATTAAACTTTAGATATTTTTAATGTATGCAACAATTATCAACAGGCATTTTTAAAAATTAATTATTTACTTATACAATAGATCATAAAATGGAATAAGTCTTTAATAAATAAAAACAAATTTTAATTAAATTCATCAGACGGAAATTTTCTTTTGATATGTTGAAGAAAATATCAACAAATATGTAAACAAATGTTGTATTACTCACTAAACAATATTGAAAGATATGAACGAAGAACGAAATAACTTCCCTTAAGGTAAATATCCTTATTCTAATCGAAAAGCATATAAATAGTACGACATGATGTGACATATACATAATCGTTTTCATATATTATTTAATAACAAAGTAAATCCATCAGTCTGAATCCTTGTCTGAATGGGTATATTTTCCATTCAATCATCAAAGAAGAAAGAATATGTGTACAGACAAAAAGTATTTTATAAAAACCAATGATTTATATTTATAATGTAACTAGGTACAGGCTTCTATAAATGTCCCCATTAGACATTCCTCTTGTTCTAACATCCCCTTGGTCTACCATTCTAGAAGATCAATAAACTTTAGGATTGTTGCCCAGGTGGGGTCTTATGGATTTTCGTCAAATTCGCCAGATGGCTTACAAGGCCTTTAGTCTCTTTCATGCACGGCAAGGCAGTCGGACAGATACCTTAACCCTACTCCAATATGGTGACTGATTGTAATTGTAGATGTAGATATTAAAGATACATTTAAGTGGTAAATTCGAAATTTTTTACTAATATTCTTTTAATTTTGAGTATCTACACAGCAGATCAACAGGTATCCCGCAATATAATGTATAATGCGGTACTTATACACAAAAGACTCGTACAAGACGACACGTTTCACTTCAATGTGTACTACATGGATTTTGTATAACGTATATTGTTATGGCAAGAGAACCTTTTCAGTACGACGGATAACAGCAATAAAAAAAATTCTATTTTATGTGCTTAAAAGATTTATAACACCTAAACGCATTGTGCCTAACTTTTTATATTTGGACTATAAAAATTAAGAAGATTTATTGTTTAATGTCTATAATCAATATATGAGTATGTAATTGGTAACTTACAAATATATTGAATGATTAAAAACCCCAAAAATGACATAAAATTGATTGCAGCGCCATACCGGTAGATCGTGGAATTTGTTGGTCTAACTATTAATGAAATCTTAATTTTTTTTATTCACTATCATTTCCGTCCTATTCATTTTTTCTCTAATCCAAATATTTTTCGAATAAATAATTAAATAGAAACTCCATACCAAAGTTATAATACCCTTTGATTAACATCATACGAACATAAATATGCTTTTTTGAAAATGCTAATTCAAAGGAATATAAAAATAGATTTAAATTTTATTTTATACAAATAATTATATACAATTGTTGAATAATATGGTACTTGAATGCATAATTTTACCTATAAAATATTCATTGGCTAGAAATGCACTACTATTTAGGTATTTATATCTATTTGTATTGTTTTTTAAACAATATGCAGTTATTTTTAAAAATATTGAAAACAGAAATACGAATATTGATTTTGCTTAAATTAAATTGTTATTATCATTACTCAGTTTGATACAAGAACGAGTACAGTAAAGGGGACATAGGCTAAATCAAAGTTAATTTTTTTACATCATTAGACAATTAAACCAACCAATTGTTTATTCTCAGTATATTTTAATTGTTAATTTTTTATTCCTATTTGGACAGGTGAAATAAAAATAACAAAAATTACAAGTCGAATTACTATCGTTTTGTACAAAGTTTTGAATATTAATAAGAACACTACTGTAACGACCCCCTTTGGTTCGTTCCATGTTGTTAAACTATTTGTATTTATCGATGTTGTTATTATTATTATTTAAGCTTATTTGTAATTCATATAAAAGCTCCTCTATCTGTCCTGTCCTCGTCTAAATCCATTCCTGTATTTTCATTTTGGAAAAGAGTGGGGTATTTGCGCTGCTCAAGAATCGAAATCGATGCAAAGGAGAGACGATCGCTAGGAGAAGAAGCGACGAGACGTGATAATAAGCTCATAACACATAAATAATATTAATATCACAGTTAAAACATAGAATAAAAGTTACACGTAACGTACAAAAATTTAATACCGAAGGACGTTATGAGCTTGGACATACTTTTTTTGAAGGAAACGATAACTACCAAAAACGTTGGGAAGGTACAGATGAAGAAGAAACATACAAAAGAAGACATATAAAAAGGTACCAATTTAAATACACGTGTTCCTATTCCTAATTTCCTTTAGAATTAATCTTAAGTTTTTTTTGTGAATAAAGTAGATTTCATTTAAAGTTAACGTTCTTCTTTTAATTGATTTCATTCTTGGTTTTATAAGAAACGTATGTAATGTGCCTAGCGAGCCAAAGGGCATTACACTACAATTTTGTATGTACCTAGTACTATAATTATCTAAATAATAAAATGCAACTTTGTTATTTATAACAAACAAAAACTGAAAATAAAAAGTTATTCATAACTTAAAACAAAAAACTGTATTACCCACAAGCATATTTCTTATAAATTAAAGAATAATGTAATCTTATAAACTTTTGTACAAGCTTTTCATATTAAGTTATAATTATTCTCTCTCCATTTTACGTCAACAGAATATTTTGGTCACAAACTTGCTGAAGTTTATCTCATGGGTATACGTTTGTTTTGAAAAATTACAAAATAATATTCGCAATAAATTCTAATTAATATATTCGCGCGTATTCTTAAATGTTTAATTTTAATTTTGTGGCCTGAAATTAATGTATTTTACGTGAATGTATGTAATAAATTGGTTTTTTTCTTTCATAAAGCTTCGTTTTTTGAAAATGTAAATCAAAAGTTCGCTATTTTGAAGTGATTTTGACTATAGACTCTATATAGCATAGACCGTATTAGCTTCATTTTGTATTATAACAGCAGAGAATAAATTTCACCACTATCGTATTTCTTCTGAAATTTTAAGTCAAGATACTACATGTCCGGTCCGTCTGATCGTATAAAATAATCATTAGTCTTTCCGTTAGCCCATCCTGCCCGTTTGTCCATTTGACTGTGTCTGTCCGTTTCAATTTTTTCCTATATTATGTTATTTTCATGTTTTCATCTTCATAAGGATATTGTGAAATCTTAATTGAATCGACTATACTGATTTTTATTGCGTTTGTCATGTCTCATTATCATTGATGTTTATATATCCAAAGTTTGAACTATCAAAGAAAGCTCTCGATAACAACTTTCTCTTCGAGCATACCTACACTTTACTTTTGATCGAAATATTTGTACACATACTCAAACAATCCCACCCCTTTCACATTTGCATCTAGAATATTTTCAAAACCGCTTAGCAATTGTTTTGTACATAACTACAAATTGATTGTTGCATTGGATATACTAAATATGCAGTGCAGTTCCAAAATGCTTTATTACCTACATATGTAGAGTGTTAAACACTCATTCAATAGATAAATTTGTAAATAAATTACGCTAAACTGAAATTTAACTTAAAGTACGAATTTAATAGACTATACAATACAAGTAGGTTTATCTCAATCGCCTATTTAATAATATACGAGAAATACACGTAGCGTGATTATGCATTGAGACCTATTAACATTTAATAGAAAATAATCAATAAACTGTTTAAATAGATAACTATTGTTTAGTATATATCTGTAGTATATAGGGTACTGTGTGTGAGTACATGTTCGTTCCTATGCCTTTTAAACCATAACTCATATTTTAAATAATAATTAAGCATTCGTTTGAAGTTCAATTACAGGTACAATTGCAAAAATATCGATTTACTTATAGTTTAATGATATTTAATTAACATTGTACATACCTATACAAATACATAAGTATTGTACACAATTTGAGTTATATTAAGTTGAAATTGAAACTTATTTAACCAAATACCAATGATATACGAATCGCATAAAATAATGTAGGTATTTAAGATATTTTATCGATTGCCTATCAAGTATACCAAATGCAGGGCAAGTGTGCTCACACCAGGGTCGGCTCATATTAATTTTATAATTTTAAATATGCCACTTTTATCGCAAATCTCTTCCTCATTACCGGGCTGATGGTTGATTTTGACCGAACCCACTTAGCAACTCTTTGACTAGTGCAGGCGCCATAGTTCCGTCATAGTTTTTGTGTGTAGGGAACTTTTCGTTTAAATCAATTCTTTTAATTTTCATCAATGTCAAAAACTTTATTGTCAAAAAGGCATGATTATTCGTATTTCGGCTCCTGTGGAAAGTGTTCCATAGAAGAATTGGCCCTGGGCTCGCCATTATTACAAAAATCAAAAATTATTGTTAAATTTGCATTTTTAAATGAAATAATAATAGTTAGGTAAATCAACATGTTAGGTATTTTCAGTTCCGGATTTACCTATGGGCAAATGGGGCAACCGCCACGAGCGCAACGTTTCAAAAGGGCGCAAAATTCGCTGAAAGCGAAATTTTGCTAATTTTAGGGAGGAAAAAAAATTATTTTTACCCATAGCAAAAAATGAAAAACAATTTTTTAAAAATAAATTTTTTTCTTATAATA
>JANSTT010018978.1:35800-53755 GCA_026745375.1 Platyura marginata | reverse complement strand
ATATATATAAAGAAAAAACATGTTTTTTTTTCTGTGATAAACGTGCCTGTTTATTATATTTGCCTGGATAAGAAAATTATTTTATATGTACTACACTGGAAAAAAAGGTATAAGTACGCATTCTAGCACTTGCTTTGATCGGATATCTTATGTTGCGAGAGTTAACAAAACAACAACAACAACAAATAAGTATCGTAGAAAAATAATATCTGAAATTATTTAAAACAAAAAAACAAAAAAATGTTTAAAATCGAGTTTTCGTTTCATTTTGCCATTAAGCCCGTACCATTTATTCAGCATTTATTCACTTTTGCCATGTACGCATATTTATAGCGACCCCTTGCTGCGCCATATAATAATACTAAGTTGGTGAGATTATTTCTGTGTAGATTTATGTTTTAAGAAATTGCTTGTTTTCATGTTGCGCGAACTACATAATATTGTAAAGATTATATAAATTTTAATTTATATTTTGACATTGTACTAATGCTCATAGTTTTTAGATGCCAAACTGTGTGTTAATAACATGTTTGCTAGTATGTTATTTACATGTCGACATTGTTTTAATAAACTGGTTACTTTTAAATTTAAATAAAACGATTCTAATAGATTTTAAGATGGCCGATACTGTAAGAAAATACAGATTTATCATTATTTGACAATTTTGTCGTCATGAGCTTGGCAATAATAATAATCTAAATGGACTTAATTTTCCAATCACAAATTACTTAAGAACTTGAAAATTGATTTATAAATACCTTAGTTATGGTCAAAAGTATCCTTGAAAACGTTATGACATGACGTTCCGCCATTTTATTAGGCAAAATATTCTTGAATATTACAAAATACAGTATAAAAAAATGTACGCCCCACCAGTCCGAAAATTCGGACAGAGAAAGAAATACAAATCATTTTCGTGTCAGCGACCATCTTGAATTGTGTGTCACACCATTTTAGATAAGAACTGACTTGAGCATATTTTATTTGGTCCTTTGAGTGCATCTATTGAACTAACCGACAATTTATTTCATATAATCCCAAATGTTAGCCATATAATGACAAAGGGTCTTGTTCTACAAGCAGCCAAACTAATAAACAAAGCTATGTGAAAAATTCCACAAAAACGCCATTTAATGAAATGATTAAAAGACAATATGTCACGAAAAGGATTCCGAAAACTTTTCAAAAAAATTAAATTTTGTTCTGGAATTAGATAATATTTCTGTAATACTCGTAGCTTCTACCTCTCTTCTACCAAGAATCTTGTAAAGTATTGGTCCTTCATGTGTAATTGTGTAATGTGCCATAATGCCCTATAGAAAAACAAATTTTAACATTCTGTTCTTTGCTTCAACATAATTTGTAAATTAAATTATGTACATCACATAATCAACATGGGTGTAGGTACTATACCAACAAAATATGTATTTTTACACCTTACTGCTGGATTGTGTATATGGGTGTGTGTGTGTGTATGTGTGCGTGCTCTAATTTATTGATCTTCAAATTAATTTAAGGCAAAGGCACGTAATCAGGTTACTTGACAACTGATGGTGGGCGTTTAATAGCAAAATCATTTGGTCCACAATATAAAGCCTGGATATCAACAAATTCATCTAAATAACACTCTGATTTACCTACATACAATGTGCCGCATGTGTGCACAGCTTGTATACGTAGGCTGGGATGTTACATCAAAATAATGGAAATGACAGAGCTTCTACTTTACATAAATATACTTTATACAGAAAATGACAAGGCATTTCGCGTGATAAGCCTTTACCCCGTACATCGGATAGAATTTTTTTTTTATTAATATTTATTTCAAGCAGAATAACAACAACAAAAAAGATCTAAGTTCCTACATACAAGGTGTATTGACCTATTTACTTTAGTTATGTGTTCCGTAATGGCTTTTTCCGTATAGTTATAGTGTGGATTATATATTTATATAAAAATATTTTCATTATATAACACAAAATAATAGGTATAATATGCTTATCTATCTACAAAGAACGAAAAAGGATTTGACATTTACAAATTATTTGCTTATTGTCTGAATTTGGTTATTGTACGACACAACTCACTCCACTAAAACAAAAAATGCTCTACCTACAGTGAGTGCTGTCGCTTATATAATAGGCTCTCGAATAATGACAATTATATACTGGATGACCTTATATGACATATTCTCAATTTTTGACAGCTCACGTGCATCTAAACTCACTGAACGCACCCATAATACATTTTATTAACATTTAACAGGGACGTAAAATATTGTATAGTTAAATTTAGCACCCATATCCATCTTTGAAAGAAAAGTGATGCGTAAAAAATCTATGGGCCTGTAAGAGACGAAGAAAGGCACGCATTATAGGATAAGGTACAATTATGAGTTGGAACAGCTTATAGAACACGAAAATGTAATTCGCTTCGTCAAGTCACAAATGATTCGCTGGTTAGGACATTTAATTTGGATGCAAGAGAGCATAATTATAAAAAGGGTCCTTCGAGTAGAAGAGGTAGATCACAAGAAAAGGATGGAGAGAGATAACGTCGAAGCTAACTGTACAAGATTGGCCAATAATCGAGTGGAATGGAGACGAATTGTAGCAAAAGCTAAAGTCCATTAAGGACTACAATGCTAAGGATATTTATAAATTTGGACGAACGAACTATTTCGACCTTATATTTTACGACAAACATAATTTCATGCCGAATTTTAAGGAGCACTAAAAGGCAGAGAACTTTTAACATCCTGTTGGTTTTAGTGCTGTGAAAACTCTAAAAAAAAAATTATTGTGATCCTTTAAGATTTTTTAAAAAAATCTTCACACAAAAATATCCCACAGTACCTACAACAGCATATTGTTTCAACGGGAAACATATTTATCGAATAAACTGAATCCCATTGTTCTCATGAACAGCTTCATTTTGGCATAGGAATTTAGGGACCTACAAGAGGAAAGGTAATGTGTACACAGCGTTGCCATATACATATATAAATATGGTACAGTGACATACATCTGAACTTATCCAGATATAAAAGTATATTATGATTGTTATATCTATGGATTTATATCTCCACATACTACATATATGGGGACATATAATATACAAGCATATAAGTAGAGACAACAAACAATTTATAGCTTTTCATATATATATATATCTAACCTATCCACAATTCCACATCCTTTATCGAATCAACCCTTAGCCAGAATTGAAGGACAGAAAATATATTTTATTATATATGGAGGAATGGCGTTGCCCGTAAAGAAGAGCGGAATGTTTTATTATATTATTATACGGGTAATATGAGTATTTTATTGCTGAAATCCTAAAATACATTAGCTGGTAGATAATTTAAAAATTCCATCAAATAAACGTGAAGCCTTAGCTTGTCGAGAGAGAGACAGAGAGTTTGTTTGATCGTTTTTTTTTTTTGCTAAAGAGGATAACAGCACATACACTGTGGTCGTAAATTTATTATATTTATCTTTTTCTGTTAATAATGTAATTAGATTAACTTTTTTTTTATGACACATTTTGATAAATTATTTGGTAGCTGTTTTTTCTCTCTCTCTCTCCCTCTCTCTATTCTTCTAGTAGGATAATTGATATAAAAGTTTTCCTTGAACAAACGTTCAAAATAATCTAGAAGAAGCGTCTAAAATATATAACCATCATATAACTCATCACAGCTGAGTTCCAACCACATACTGTTACTGTGCTGCTACACGCAAGAAGCGTTGCTTTTGTGAAACATATACATAGACAATAGCAACCAATAGCATACTTTTAGCCTAAAATAAGTGTAAGTGTGTGAAAAGTTCTTTTTTATGTCAATAAGTTAGTACATTGAAAATTCACCACAAAAATACCAAATCCACCACAAAAATGCCGGTTGTTGAAACGATACTTTATGATGAGAAAATTATCCGATTCCGAATTCGAATTGAAATCATATACGATAGTAAATTTATTTATGGCGTGGAGCAAGGCAGCGCTAGAAGTGTGTAGTCATTATTAATTAAATCAAGTATAATAAAAATTTAATACTTACTTTTGCTAAAAACAGTTGGTCATTAAGGCTAAAAAAAAATACTGTTGGAAAAATGATCATGATGACCTGCGTCAATTGAAGAGCTGACTGTCAAAGATAAAAGTGAAGCTTTATGTGGCATGTGATTGTTTATTTTTGAATGCGATTTATCTTTATGGATTTTCCATTATCAATATGTATATCGATGGCTTATATACAATACCCGCTAACTAATTTTTACCGATTTTTTTTTATTGCATTTTGCATAAAATTGATGTTTGCACCTATTGTAATTGTATTAATTATAATTAGTAAAATAATTTAAATTTATCTTAACGATGACCAACAAATTCTTATAAAATGCACTCAAATTCAAAAATTATATAACTGAAACCTCAAACCAAAATTAAAGAAAAATTCTGTGTGATTGTAGGCAAGATGGATAGAAAGAGATACAGTGGTACAAAGAATTATTCGTACACTTTTTTTGTGTATCATTATGTTTTTGCAGTTGTTAGAAAAAATTGAAAATTGAATTGAAAACTCGTTTTTTACATTTTCATTTGCAATTTTCAATTATGTATCTATTGTAAAAGACGATATTTTTCTATCTTTATTACTTATTAAGAAAAATCAAAATTAAAATCTATTATCTCATTGACTGCAATGTTAAAAGTGTATACAAAAAGCCTCGTAACTCGAAAACATGAAAATGTAGATAGTGAGTTTTACCTCTACATAGACTATATGTTAATAATGTCATTCAAAATTCATTTAAAATGATTTAAATCAGTTTTCTAAAAATTGCAAAAATATATTAATAAAAGTGGTGTACGAATAATACTTTGTATTACTGTAAGTAATCGATTGACGGTACATATACCAAAATTATAATCATAAAATTGCAAATCCGAACATTTTTCATAGATCTCTTGCCTTTTATTAAATCTATAATAATTAGACAAAATTATAGCAAAATTATGGCACCAGATTTACGACGAATTTTGTTCAATCCAGTCAACGAATGAGTATACTCTCGTATAAACGTCTGGTCGTCCAACAGCGCATGCAATACCCCATGAAACAATTCCAATTACTTCACCATTAGATGTTAATGGACCACCAGAGTCACCCATACAAGCGCCTTCTCCGGTACGAGTAAATGTACAAATAGAACTTTCATGAACACTGGCTGCATTGCCGGCTGTATGACGTGAACGACAATCGAGAATGGTTAATGTTTGTGTTGGCTTCCACATAAGTAGATTTGGTGCGGATCCTGGATGCTACAAAAAATATATATGAGCCAAATATTTGTGGTTAATTTTAAATTTTTTAAATAAACTTACTGAAGTCTGTCCCCAACCGGATACTTGAGCATCAACAACTCCTTGATTAGATGCTGGTAAACGAATTGGTTGCACTATGGCATTAAATGAGAATGTATCACTTATTTGTAGTGTACTGATGTCATTTATAAGATTTCTGCTATTGTATTGTGGATGATTACGTATTTGTGCAACAACATGAACAACACCGCCACTTGTACGTAAATTTGTTCCAACTCTAATTCTTGTATTCACTGGTGATCTTCCTACTGTACAATGGGCAGCCGATAATACCCATCGATCATTAATAATTGAACCGCCACAAAAGTGGAAGGATGCGCTGGTTTGCAATGAAGCCTGATAGGGAAATTGACCCTCATTGGCAACCGATCCTCCAACGATTCGTCCTTCCCATTGACTTATTGCATCGAAGTCCAACGATGGCACATCTTAAATTTATTTATTTTATTATTGAATAATTTGGTTTTTTTGGGGCACAAAAACTTACTGGCACCGAACGAACTCGTAACGGCTAGCGCAAATATTAATATCGCAAAATTCATACTGAAAATGTCACCACATACAGTTGGGCACTTGGTTTTTATAGTTAAAACTACAGACGAAAGCATGGTGTAATTGTAATTGAAGCGATAATAACAAATTTAATCAATTGATACCTTAGAGGAGATATTGAATTTGATTGATCATTTTTATCTTTTTTTTATTAATAACTTTTAATGAACGTATAGTTTTTGCACTTACACATTATTGCATATCTATGTACAGGGTGGATAAAAAGTTTTTGACCACTTTAAAATATTCAATTTAAAAAAACCGGATTATATGTTGGCCAGGCAGGCTGAAATGCGATTCCCAAAATTTTCGTATATAACGAGCACTTCCATATTATACTGATCGATTCCCATTTTTCTTGAAACCATTAAATTACCGTTTCTCGATTTGTTGGTTTTGGATGCACAAACACCACTGTCTCTTGATGAATAGCCTATTAATTGTCGATTGTGTTTAAGTCGCGGAATAGTTCCGCCGGCTAATCTTTCAGCACCAATTTACCATTAAACTTTCTTTTGGGGTGTGACATATCGTAATATTCTTTTTTCTTCAATATTGGCCTGATATATGCATGTTGACCACCGGTCGCTCACTATACCAATTAATCAAAGTGGCCATCTTAAAAATTGTAGATAATTAATAAGAAACTTTTTATCCACCCTGTATTTAGAATTTAGACTGATTGCATTATTATACGGTGTGAATTGCTGATTACATAAAAATCTTATTATTGCGCGTGCTGCCAAAGGACTAGCTCGAAAATTAAAAAAACAATTTTCTTGAATTATCGGTTTAGATTACCGGGACAAAATTGTATTTAAAAAAAAAACCTGTTTTCATGTAAAAATTAGTTTTATTGGATAAATTGGTTAACCCAAGATTGCTTCCAAAATGAAAACCGAATGGCGTCCACAAGAATGTTTTACAAAATCTCTTTCGGACATTTAAAATTAAATTTTATTGAGAAGGTCTCCCGATCTCATTGAATCTTTCTATACCTAATCTAACATTATAGTGAAACCTAGGGCGTGTTCTGATACAAAATGCTGATTTAAAGTGAGTCTATATTGGATGATTAATTAGGACAGCTACAAAGAAGGAAGAAATTGAATTAGCAATGCACAATTTGTCTATGGTACCGTAATACACAATGCGAGGGGGAAATTACTGAATTAATTCTTGGGACAAGACCGTGTGTAATTCCTGTGTTATTCCGGTGTAATTCTGAGCAATTCCCTTAGCCAAATAATTTCGTGGGACAACTTTTTAATTAGTGATTACCCCCTCAACATAATAGTATAAAAAAATCTTGAATAAATTCTGATCAATTATCTTTTCTATTTAACTCCTTCCTCCTTCTTACGTAATGTTACATAAATGAAGAAAAAAAACCAAAACTTCAAATTTTTAGAACAAAAACGATCCAATTGTTTAATAATTAAATAATTAATTATTACACTTTAACAATAACTTTACGAATTTTGTGATATCCATGTACGGAATGAGAACACTCTTGTGTACACGTCTGGTCGACCGACACCACAAGGAATACCCCACGATACAACACCAATTTGTTGTCCGCCAGATATCAATGGACCACCAGAATCTCCCATGCACGCACCTTGTCCAGTTCGTGTGAATGTACAAATTGAGTGATCATGAACACTGGCCGCATTACCGGCTGTATGACGAGATCGACAATCCAGAATTGTTAAGGTTTGAGTATTTTTCCACATAAGTGCATTTGGTGCTGATCCTGGATTCTATAAGTGAAAAAAAAATACAAAAATCTTCCAAAAACTATATTTTGTCGTTTTTACACTTGTTTGTCCCCAGCCAGACACTTGAGCGCTGACCACTCCCGTATTCGATCCGGCCAATGGAATAGCCCTTACCAAATTATTGAATGCAAAACTACCAGTAATTTGTAGTGTACAAATGTCATTGGCAAGCGTTCTACTATTGTACATCGGATGATTACGTATTTGTGCTACAGTATGGACAACACCACCGCTTGTACGGGAATTGGTACCAACGCGGATACGTGTATTGGCCGGCGAACGGCCAACTGTGCAATGGGCCGCCGATAAAGCCCATCGAGCATTAATAATCGATCCACCACAGAAATGTGCTAAACCGCTCGATTGCAATGATACTTGATGGGGAAATTGTCCACTGCTGGCCACCGATCCACCAACAATACGTCCTTCCCATTGACTGACGGCGTCAAGATCGAGCGTTGGTACGGCTGTAATGTTTTGTGATTAATATTTTTTTGCTCGTAAAGGATAAAATGTCACATTTTTTAACACTAACTGGCACCGAGCGCACCGGATAGCGAAACTAACGCAAACACTAATATTAATAGAGCCATTTTGGAAATGTCATTCGATTTCTTTGCGACATTTTGTTTTTATAGTATTGATTAAAGATAACTAAATCCTTTAATAATCTTTGGTTGAAAGACAAAAACATATTTAATCAATGGAATTAACAATTGAATGATCGATCACTTTAATTGTATTGTTTTTGTTTTTTTTGCATCTTTGATTGTAGTTTAATGAAATTTTTTGCCAATTGAGTGTATTTTTTTTTATTCTTTGATAAAATATTTAAAATATTTTCGATAGCAGGGGCGGCATTAAGGAGACAAATTTCTCGAATTTTACTTTTCAAGTGTTTGTCTTCATATAAGCATTGTAGACATTGTAGTCATTAGCATAATACAGTATATTTGAGAAGTACAGCTATTTGATTCCATTTAACTTACTTATTTGTATATGAGAGCTAATTAAATTATCTAACTTATTTGGATTGAGGTCAATTTTATGTTGAAAATGTAATTTTTTTTTTATTGTTTGTTTTAATTCTAAATACGAAGAAAATTACAGTGGAACACTTAAATATTTTTCGATTGCTTTTCTCAAGACGTATGGTCAGGCAACAAACACATGTAGAAAATAATTGAATGTTAATGAATTTTATTGCATTTTTTGTCAATTTGTCTAATACCCCTTAATACATACTACTGAAATACTCGGTTGATTCGATTCAGTGATACCCCATCGTAACGATAACGGCAATATTAATTGTGATATTGCCCGAAAACTTTATAGTAGAAAGACGAAAACGGTCAAAATATTTCGATTTTCGATGTTTAATGTTGAATATCTTTTTTTGTAATAGATTTTTGGAAAATTTTGATAATTTGGTTTGGCGTGTTTGCGTGTTTGCTGTTGTTTATGATTTTTATAACTAGAAATTTGTTCCATTTAATAATATTTTTGTACATTTTACCCAGTCTCCCCTATTATTTTTATTTATTTTATTCCTAATATTTTTATTTGGCTACTCTCTAATTACCCTTTAATTACCCCCACACGCAACCCTTTATTTTGATGAAAAAACATTCATTTTTCCACAAACCAAAAGTCGGTCAATTCGCCCGAATTTCGTCTTTCTACTTCAACAGATAAACATTCCTTTTAAATAAAATAATTTATTAAATCAAGACAAATTTGACATTTATAAATCTTGTGAATTTTGCGCGATCCATGTAAGAAACGAAAACACTCTGACATGAATGTCTGGCTGTCCAATACCACAAGTTTCGTATGGATTCTTCGATGATATTATCCCAATCAATTCATCGTTAGATATTAATGGACCACCATCATCACCTAAACAGGCACCTTCACCCCGACGTGTAAATGTACAAATGGAAGTGTCGTAAATTTTTTCAGCATTCTCTACTGGCAATCGAGATTTACAGTCACTGTTTGTTAGGGTTTGGGTGTTCTTCCATCTTAGATAGTTTGGCATAAAACCGGGATGCTAAAAATATTTAACTAATTATAATAAAAATACACATTAAACACTATCTATAGTATAACTTACGCTACTTCCCCAGCCAGATATTTGGGCACTTTCGACGCCAATATATGCTGACGATAAACGAATTGGCTGTACATCGTTGTTAAATGCAAACGTGTCAACAATTTGTATCGTACCAATATCATTTTCGAAAGTTTCCCTATTATACAATGGATGAGGTCTTAATTGTGTCACTCGATGAATAGTACCACCACCCATTCGAGATGTCGAACCGGCTCGAACTTTCGTATTGGCTATGGTTCGGTCGGCAATACAATGGGCAGCCGTTATCACCCATCGACTATTAATTATTGAACCACCACATAAATGTGATGGCGTTACTCCTTGCAGGGAGACTTGATGGGGAAATTGACCTGCTTTGGCTTCATTTCCACCCACCAGACGTTCCTTGTCAATTTTATTATTTAATGGATAAACAGCTGAAAACGGTTGGAAATTTATTTATAAAATGTAATTTTAGTATATGTTTTAGTAAACAAACTTGCACCAAAGACTGCCGTAATCGTTCCAAAAGCTAGCACCAATTTGACGAGAGCCATTTTTTGATGTGCGTTTAAAAGACATTGTTGTATTGTTCTTATAACTCAGATTTATTTGGAAGACGCAACAACAACAACAAATGGCCGATATTTTTAAGATTAAATCACATTTGATTAGGTCCCATTGATCATTTTAATCTCTGATGGTGGTCGTACTAATAATAATTGCGTGTATTTACGTCACATTCTGACTAATGACGTTAATTTAATTATTTTTACGCGACATATTTGTTTAAATTTGTGTCATAACATTAGAGACTATCTAATATTCTTAGTTTTTAAAATATTTTGGACACCGAACACAGTAACGCCCTCTTTTTATAAGATTATCATAGATAAGATAATGGTAATTGATTAAAGATTTATCGATAATTTTTATCGATAACAGGTGTCAACTTTAAGTTTTGTCTACACTGTTATTTCAAACATTTCGCTATATAAAAAAATTGTTTTTCAAATAAAAATGGCGATGCTAAGGGGTTAATCACTTTTGTCCACAAAGTTTTGTTATACAAGCACGAAAAAAAGGCTGCTAAATAAAAGCTACATGGTTTCCAGATTAAACTACGCTTCCTTCGCCCTTTTCAAACTCCCCCGCTCTTTCCCACCCTTTTGTATGAGAGGGCGTCGAAGAAGTGAGCTGATTTGCCGATTTTTCAATACCAAGAGGCTTGTTCACCAAAAAAAAAACGCCACTGCCAAAACTTCAATTATTGCGAGCGTTACTTACTACCAACATTTTTTTTGGTAGTTTTACGAATAAAAATGTCCAAAACGTGGAGAAAACACAAAAATTTTGTTTCCAAACTAAAAAATAAGTGGAAACATTGTTTTTTAGTGTGGAAACAAAAAAAACATTAGCGTCTGACATTTTGTTTTTGTGTCATTTTCACCAAACTACTCCGGTAAACATTTTCAAACAAACACAATTTTTGCATGTCAACACAAATTTGGGCAATGTTCTGTTATGAATCATTCAGGTTGCATTCGGTTCGGTTCCGTTCAAAATTTCATATGACAGACGCCGAAAATTTAGAGAGAATTGATAAAAAATCTTAATCAATATTTTATTAAAGTTTATTTTCTTTGTCTTTTTCTATAACAAAACATTTCTTATGAATTTTGTAATATCCACACATTGAAAGATGACACTCTCGTATATACGTCTGGTCGTCCAACAGCACATGGAATTCCCCAGGATACTATTCCAATTATTTCGCCACCACTTATTAGTGGACCACCAGAATCGCCCATACATGTTCCTTGTCCATTCCTCGTAAATGTACAAATAGTACTGTTATGAATGATTGCTGCATTGACAGGAGTATGACGCGCTCGACAATCGGCATTCGTTAGTGTCGTTGTATTTTTCCACATCAGCACTGTAGAACCAACACCTGGATTCTGTTGTACAATAAACAACATCAAAATGAATTACATTTTAGAACAAAAAAATATTTGATTTGTATAAATTACACTTGTCTGTCCCCAACCAGATACTTGAGCATTTACAACTGTATGGTTCACTGAAGCTAAACGAATCGCTCGTACAAATGCATTGTACGTAAAGGTACCATTAATTTGTACAGTACTGATATCATTAGCAACGGTATTTGCGTTAAACAGAGGATGATTTCTAATTTGAGCTACACTATGAACAACACCACCAGTGGTTCTGTTGTTGGTGCCGACTCTTACACGAACATTGATTGGAATTCTTCCGACGGTACAATGTGCAGCCGTTAATACCCATCGTGTATTTATAATGGCACCGCCACAAAAATGATTTAACAAATTTGTTTGCAATGATACCTGATGGGGAAATTGGCCATTATTTGCTATTGATCCTCCAACAATTCGTCCATGCCATTGATTTATAAGAACATTTTCTGCGATATTTTCATTAATCTCCTCGGGTATAACTAAAAAAAATAGTTTTACTAAGATTTTCGAAATTTATAGATTTTAAAACTCACCATTGCCAATTACAGCCGACGAAATTGATAGTAACGCAACAACTAATATCAGCGGACCCATGTTTGGAATTGTATTTTGTATCTGTAAATCGTATGGGTTTTTATACGTGCGATAAGAACATTTCAAGATACAGTAGAACCTCGATTATCGGAGGTAATTGGGACCGGGCAGACTTCGGATAACCAAAAACTCCGGTAATATGGTAGACCGTGATAAAACCATTGAGTGTGCAATTTCCAACGTCTTTTACGTCTTTGTAGGCTTTTTTGGAGCCATGCTTACTTCAAAATCTATTTTATTTGGCTTTAAATAAGTTAGATTTAAATAAACATAGAAGGTTTGATAATGTACTCAAATGAAAAAAAATGGATACTCTTAACTACAAATAACAATCCTTTTCTTTCGTTGCAATCGAACATAAAAGTTTTTTTTTTTTTTTAATTCACCTCGGTTAATACAGACACTCGGATAATCGAGGTTCTACTATATTCTCAAAATGTTCAAATACATTGTGATGAATTTGAAGTTCCCAACCCAATAGTTTGGCGGACTACTTTATTTAAAAATTCTTTAATAACGTATTGGTCATTTAACAATTAATCAGAATCTATTAGAATTGCAATTTTATTTGTGGTCCGGCATTTATTTGGAGTTCCGTCTCACTGTTTTAAACAATAATTTTTTTAAACAATGATTGATTATTGTTATATCTGCTATAGGTAAATATCTATAGGTAAGTATAGCTACTTATAATCTACACTTAATCATTGATGTTCTATTAGCTATCTCATGACTTTTACGATTGTTTTTCTTGTTAACAGATAAGATGTTTTGTGTCAATGCATTTATCAATGAACACCAAATCATTGAATGGATATTTTTTTTGTAAATGACACATAAATATTATCATCGTTATCATCATCATGTCGTTTGTCATTGAATGGGCTAAATCATATCACTATAATTATACATTCATAGTTGATTGATTTATTATTTTTGACAGTTCAATTTTTGTTTTTTTTTTAATTTTTAGGTGCAAATTAATAACGAAAAATAACGATCAAGATGTTTGGCTGCCCTAGAGTAAATTTATCTTTTACCATAGCAGCAAATTTGAGCCTATCGCACAAGATTGTGTGGTTACGAGAAAAGTTACATACGTTGACCGTTCGCTTTCCTTTTAAAAAGTAAAACTGATCTTCTCTCGAAAAAAAGTCCTAGGTTCTGTGTTCGAATAAAAGGGTCATTCCAAACAAAAAAAATATCCAAGTATTGCTGGGCCTTCTATTAAAAAAAAATTTCATTTTTTTTCGCTCTTTTAAATTCAAGTAGGACTGTTTTTCGTGGGAAGACTGTAGTTTTAATTGACTGATTGTACTTACCATGATTGAAAAAAAAGTCATCCTATATTTTTTTTAAATGAAAAAAAATTGTAAATGCCCGAACGAAGCAACAACTTTATTCGAAAAGGTCGAGTTTTTTGTATTCGTAAGTTCTTTGCAGAAAGTAAGGTTAGGTTATTAATTGTAAATATCTAATGATAACTTCTAATATTATATAATCGCTAGACACCGTATGAGTATGAGGGGAAAGGAGTTATTTTAATGAAATACCTAATTATAATGTTTGGGTATGTTCCTCAGCATCGAATGTCATAGCATCGAAAATTTTGTAGAAATGCAAACATTTTAATGAATGCGGCTTTAAAATAAAATTGATGAAATCAAAGTAGTTCAATGCTAGGGAATTCGATGCCAAGTACTGTTCCCTAATGTTTTTCTTAAATTTTTAATTTCTATAACATAAAATTAATTATTGCTTAGGTACCTAAAAAATATTTTGACATTTCCACTTCGATTGTGTTCCCTTTTAATTGACAAAATTAATTTAAAAATAAAGTTGTCAAAAATGTAATTACCTTTCTACTTATTTATAACAGATTTGACTAATTAAATTAAATTTCCTCTTTCTTTTTTTTTTTAGGGCAGTTACAGATCCTCGTGATGGCCGACGAGTGGCACTTAAAAAACTTCCAAATGTATTCCAATCACTGGTTTCGTCGAAGAGGGTGTTTAGAGAGCTCAAAATGTTATGCTTCTTTAAACATGAAAATGTAAGTGTAAAAAAATGTTTATTAATTTTTAATTAAGAAAATTTATTTTTAATGATAAAATGTAACTTTTTTTTTTTAAATTAAGAAAAACAAAAAACATTCAACTTTGTAACAGTACGCACGTAATAATTAAACACGACCTAAGTCCCCCAAGTAATTGGAAGTTTACACGCAAAATGAAATTATTTATGTTCAATTTAATTTGAAATGAAATACCAACTTTATTTTGGATATTCAAATCTAGCCATTTTGTTTTTTTTTTTTTTTTATTTTTTTTTATGAATGCCAAGCTGGCTAATTATTATTATTTGTTGTAAACCTATATTTATATTGAATTTATTATTGATTCGAATTAAATATTAAATCATTTCAACTAGAAATAATTATAAAGCAATTTGGGGTGGATTATCTATGCCCGAATGAATAATTTTTTTTTTTTCAGTTTTTCCCTTTTATATATATACATATTTGTAAATCGACTGTAAAATATGTTATTTCTCGATTACATTGACTATTTATTTGGTGCGTAGAGTATTTAAACTCTTAATAGTTCTTAGTTATGTGAGTGGGAGAGGCTGAATTTTTTTAAAAACCATGAATTAGTCGCACAAATAGCGCGTGTTAGAATTAACTGACACGTTGTTAAATAAATAACAAATAAACTATTTTTAAATTTAATTAATGAGAAAATAGAATTTTAAACAAAACAAAAAAAAATTATAATTAAAAAAAGTTCTACAAAAATTTTTCGTTTCAATTTCAAGTTGTGTTTTTTAACGAAACATTAAGGTAAAGGTAAAAAAAATTCCAACTAATTTTTACATTTTTTTTAAAGTCCAATTATTATTTGTCTGTCCCAAAACTACTACCAACAAGCATGAGATATAAAATGTCAAAATCTTTTTTTTCAAATTTACTGTTTTTAATATATTTTTTTACAATTAAAATTTGTAAACCACCCCTCCCCCATAAAAGTAAAAAAATGTTGAATACTACAAAGCAGGGAAAAGTAGGTAATTTATGGTACAAATAAATTACAAATGGTGATCACATTTTGCTTAATTTGGAATTTTTGTTTTTCTCCCTTTTTGTTAAAAATATTTGCTCCTTATATAGGAGGTATAGGGAAGTATTGTGGATGCCTCTTCTAAAGTTTTATGTCCTTATTTACCGTGGTGCTGTTAATGAATTTCAGCATCCGCAGGGTTGAACATTTCACCGAGTATGTGTTTCGCCGTTTCGTCCTCCTCGGCTTAAAGGTGTTCTGTATCGATATTGTGGAGATTGTATCTCAGTGACAGTTCAGTGAGTATTTATTCTGAGGCTTTTTTTTATGAAGCTCTAGTAGCTTGTTAGCTCTTTGCTGTGACTACGAAAGAATGGATTTTTTGGCGAGATGTTCAGAGATATATTTTCCCAATAGGACCGCTTTTCGCTCTCTTTCCAATCCGATGTCACCCTGCTGATTGTACCTGATTGATAATCCTGAACTTTAAATTTGACCAACAATTAGGAATTTAAAAAAAAAAAGAAAATTTTTTAAAAATCACATCTGTCTCGAGATTTTTAGGCGTCACTGTGTTTATTTTCATTAAATAAGAGATTTGGAATAAAAAATTATAAGCTTTTCGGCTCACTGGGAGAGAAAGTGTAATGATTAAATAATGACAACTGACATAATTTCGAAATGAGGACACTCCTATTCAGGGGATATTTTTTGTTTTCATTGCTTCCACCTATATAATAATGCATGTCTCGTTTATATACAAAAAATAAAATAAAAGACCATAATTCCTCCAATCGAAAAACAAAATGGGTGATTATTTTTATTGTTATTGTCTGAGTATCTTAATTTGAAACGTGACTATTTTTCCAAATTTATAAAAAACAAACAACGAAATAAAGACCAAACTGCGCCAATATAAGGAAAATTAAACAACAACAATAAAAATGCTGCTTCGTTTCTGAAAATAGTGCTAAAACATTTAAATAAAGTTCATCGCAATATTGTTGTGACTTGTTGAGATGTGAGTACATAGACAAAGAGGACTGTACGATGTACGATGTACATACCTACTTTCAATATACTTCGCTTATTCAACCCAAATCTAAAATTAAATTTTCACATTTCCAAAAATAGCTTTTGATGCTATTTCGATCTGCATGACTTTGTACCGTTCCTATACGAAATACATAAATGAGAAGAAGAAGCGCTTTTAATCATCTGTCGTCTTCAATTAGATTGCTCACAATAAACTGGCGAACATTGTGGCGCGGTGACTTTGTCCTGTCATACACACAAATTTGTAATTTTTCTTAATTTTTTTTTTTTCTTTCTCGTGTTTCTTAAGACAATTTTTTGATTCGTAGATGTATATACACAACACATGACATTGAATAGAGAGAACGACAATTTTCTTTGTTGAGAATTTTGTTGTATGTATCTACATTTAGACGCGCGTATTTTAGAATGACGCGATAGCAATCAGATGATATGTTGCTGCCGCAACTCTTGACGAGGGCATTACCATTTTGATTTATATTTATTGATCTTTGTACATTTATTAAGTGTTTATTTAAGAAAATATATATAACTTATCTTTCTTCTTGTCTTTTTTTTTGTTCTTCTTAAAGGTTATTTATGTCATGAAAGGTCATTGAATTATATGGTATGGGTCATGCGGCATTGCATTGATGAATTGGGGTTCGTCTTTATTTTTGTACACACACACACACGCAGACATAATTTGTGTTATGTACAGAAGGAGATCATTTTGAATGTATTCGTATTATGATTGAAAAACTTTATTAGGCGTCCGTCGATAACGTTGCCACGGCTCATTAGAATATGATAACCTCTAACGACAACAATAAAATTACTCAAAAAAGTATATACTCAGAAAATGACATGGATGTTTTTTTTTTGTTGAAAATAAGTAGCACAAGGTTATTAAGGTCTTCCTTCTATCTGCATAGATAAGATTGGAACACTGACCTGTGTTGGGATTCTGATCGTATTATCGATAATTGCGATAAAATTACTCAATAAGTGTAATGTTGTGTTCGTGCGATTTTCGGTGTCAATAAGTGAAGATTTTTGTAAGTAACAACAAAAATAGTTTGAAATAGTTCACCTAACCTCAAAAAGATCCTATATCAATTTTATAATAAATAAAATGGAGAAAACTTGTATTTATTTGAGTTTCCATATTTAGTTTATTGACTTTTAATATAGTTTGGAAAACATAAGTGTACCACAAAAACTATCGATCACCGCAAAATAGTTGCCATTGACAGACAAGTCGATCAACTGACAGTTAAAAAGGCAATTCAGCACATCAGCAAGTTCGTTTTGAAAGGTCGGCGTCTCTGCTAAATACACAGTATATCGCTTGTCAGTTTATCGATGTCGCGATCAGAATCAACACTGTGTTCCCAACAACAATTTTTTTTTTCGATAAATGAAACTTTTGAATAGAATACATT